>QFEL01001807.1:0-15075 GCA_003316195.1 Neoboletus brunneissimus | reverse complement strand
CCACCCAAAATCACAAGTACTTGTAGACTTGGCAAGTCCCTTCGTCATGTACGACGGGCCTATCGTATATGGAGAAGGGACTTGACCTGATCAGTCAGGAATGTGGTTGGCCGGGTGAGAAAGTTGATGTCGAACAAGGCTAGGAAGCAAGGGAAGGACGGAATACCGTGAGGCTGCAGCGTTCTGAGTCACCGGGGAATGACCGAATCCTTCCTACTAGTACATATGACATTCAATCGGCAGCAACTCGACAGTGATCAACGTTCGACGTTTAACAACCTTGCTTAGGCATGTCAACAAGCGCAACAATTATGGATTCCATTCTGCCTCCTAAAGCTTGAGTGCGCTCGGAACGACCTCGACCCAGTACCTACACACGGTCCCATTGCACCAGATCAGTCTCCAACTCAAACCATTACCACGACGCGAACGCTTACCCATCGGGATCCAAGAGGAACGCAATGTGTTTCATCTTACCATCCGTGAGACGCTTTTTAAAAGGTACGCCAAGCTGTTCAAAGCGCGCACACGCCGCCTCGATGTTATCGACCGTAATGGCGATATGTCCAAAGCCCCTGCCGGGGTCCGCATTGCCGCTCGCGTACCCCTGGAATTGGGGATCAGACTCGGTCCCGTGGTTGTGCGTCAGCTCCAGAACACCTGATCGTGATGCCATGAGCGCTCGCGTACGTTGACGGCACGAAGGGGTGTGCGTACCCTCGCGGTTGAATCTGGCCTTGTTCTTCTCCTCGGTAGAGAGTTTCCTGATCCCATCGTGATCGTACCCGAGAAAGTATAGGGTAAAGTCACCCATGTTCTGCTCTGTGATGTGACATGGAGTTTCTCAACCAGTGGGCATCGGTCGTGCGAAAGGTGTCAACTCACCGGCAAGGAGGTCCATGCCAAGAGTCTAGGAGACGTCGCGTTTAGAAAGATCACAGCGGAACTCAACCATGGAGGTACTCACGTCTAGGTAAAACGGTAAAGACACTTTCGGGTCCTTGATACGAAGCATGGTGTGGTTGAACTACAGAACCCCGATACCCCCTGTGAGCCTGCTGCGATCATGGCGATCTGCCCTCTTACCTTGAAGCTAGCAGTCTCAGCTGTGCGCGGCATGCTGGCTGATGCTGTAGTATGGAGATTAAAGCGTTGTAAGGAAAGTGGAGTACTCCTGTTCTTGAGAGCACTCGAGAGGAACCGCCTGAGGTTGCTCATCCGTCTCTGTCAGCAGGGAGATGACATTTATTTATGGTCGGCCCGGGGTGCCGAAATCCTCCTTTCTTCCCATCCCGCCAGGTGTTTGTTCACCCGGATAAACTTTCTTTAGCAAACGCTCCCAGTAAAATTTTGGACTCGACTGCTCTATTGAGCGCAAGGTCCGTACAAAAGAAATATGTAGCTGGACACCACAAGACAAAGTACATTACGAAGCCAGCGTGCTATCAAGGTCCATGCCGAGTATTATATAGTATGTGGCTAGGTGTGGTCAGAAGTGAATCTATCACTGCGAGAGACGGCGATGAGGTAGAGGACGGTTGGAGACTAGTTCGTGGCTTCCGCGAATGTTAATAAAGGAATACTGTTTTCACAATGTCAGTTGTCCAATCATCATCAAGCAATATATGACAAAGTATACCTCTACTAAATCGGGCCGTACACCCCTCACGAGGTTTACATAGACGAGGTTCGGTTCAGAGAAGAAAGGCCTCAGACCCGCATCTTCGAGTTTCTCCCACCATTTGAGGAACTTGGGGAAATCTTGCCACTCGCTGCCACCGTAGACGTGCACTTCGAGCTGAAGCTGGCCAAAGGGCAAGGGTCCGCCGTGGAAACTGTCGATGAAGACCGCAAGCGAATTGAATTCGTTACCTTCAATGTCGACCTTGAGCACATCGATAAAGTCATGGCCGTTCCGTTCCATTAAGGTGCGCAGGGTGTACATCTTGGGGTCGTCAATTGGGCTATAGGCATCTTTAGGACCAAGAGCATAGGGGAAGAAGTGAGAACGGTGCTTCAATTCCGAATCGAGTTCAATCTCTGGCCCAAACTGACAGGGGTGAACTATTTGAACCGATAAGTTAATATGCACACGTACGGAGTTGACACTGAAATCATAGCCGTAGAGTTCGCAGCCTGGTGCTGCTTTCATCATATCAGCTTCGAATGATGATTCGCCATTTATACCTGACAAAAATTTCACTATTTCTGCCCATGCCCAAAGAAACGAGTTCCGCACCAAAGGAGTACATGACACATTTCTTCTTGGGAACGATACGTTCCAAGCCGCACACCCATTTACCGCCATCTCCCATGACTCCGACGCGCTCGACGCGGTGGGGACACTTATAGGATGGGAGGAAGAAATCCCCTTGTGAACCAATATTAGCCCACCGCATCAATGATACACACAGACACTTACAGAGTGTGTAGTATTCGCCATGAGAGGGAAACCTGACAAAGGGTTGGTTGGCGGGTGGCGAATGAGGGAGAGGTTACACAACTTACGGGTCAATTTTGTCAGCCGTAGGGCCCCATTTCCTGATGAGGTCCTGCCGCTGGTCAAGCATTTTCTGGTACTGCTCCTCTTCGATCCTCAGTGACTCAGCGAGATGGCCACCCCTGGGTCGGTAGAAGCCCAATGAGTTGAACAGCGAGTCGTCCGGTTCCGAGTTTACGAAAAGCAGAACCGAAATGAATACTAGGACCAGGAGGGCAATGGTGAACCTCGGATGGCGACCGTAAAGAGTCATGTTGGGGGGAATGAAGAAAGAATGTGGGGGATCCGTGAGAGCGGTTGTGGAATGGTTTTGAGAGAGCAAGGTTGGTCTGAAATTCCTTGCATAGTTTCTTGCCGGCTTGAGACTGTCGCTGCCAAGAACGGCAAGACTTACAACATGGCTTGGGTAAGTTTCGGGTTATGGATAAGGTACATATTACATAAATAGTAACTTGCATCCGCGAAGCGCATGGTCGCTTGAAATATTCCTATTAATTCTATCCACGACACAAATAAAGATCTATACAACAAAAAGGTATGCAGAAAGTCAGTCCTCGAGCATGTGCATAAAGAGCTGTCCTGGGGATTCCAACACGCGCCGATGCATATCCGTTTTTGATGATTAGCTCCACGAGCTCCACTGTTGGAAGCGACTTGGACTAGCGAGTGACAGTGGGGCCTGGCGTGTATGTCATCCTCCAATCCCTGCGTCTGATGAGCCCACTGAACACCATAATTGATCCGCCCCGTGTTCAATTAAATGGTTCCTTGGGCTAGATGTTAATCTACAGATCATGGGTCAGGTCCAGGAACCCTGAGCGCGACTTGAGCGCGACCCAGACAACCAACAAAGTGCCCTTCAACCAATCGCGTCATGCCACCCGGTTGACAGGCAACAAAAAGTCATCACGCCCATATTACGGCAAGACGCGGATCGCGAATTTAATCTCCGCACCAAAACGCGTTTACTCGTGTGCTCGACACCACGTGACCGCATATACTCTTGACTGTCGACATCGATGTCCTCCCCCTCGCCGCTGACCATCCCGCTTAAATTCAGACGAAAGAGCTCATCAGCTTCCACGAGCGTCTCTGTGGACAACCATATGTATGGTCCTGATGACGCTGCTCCATCTTCATCTCCTCTACCATCATCCTCGCCTTTGCTGACCCCTTTGCACCCCACGCGCCGATATGAATCCGCGGGATGGCAGACGGGTGATTACTTGGATGATTTAGATCGGTTTTTGTGTGATCCACGAGACAAAGTCGAGGATCATGCCTACCCTTGGTCGTGTCATTCGAGACCAGGGCACCCCCTCCCTTCCTTGATGACAAAATTTGCAGCACACACACTCCGACGCGATACCCCACCATCCTATTTCCCATCACCCTTCTTTTCCGACCCTCAAACGTCGAATCTTTATCCGCAAGGGGACAGTGCGATTGCAGATGACTGCGAGGAATATGACCTCGAAAGCATGGATATTCACATACGCGAAACATACTTCGCGACATCTGCTGAACGTGGACGATGGTCGAGCAGCCCCATCGCGTCACGTGTACGATCCCAAGCTATTCCACCCATGCGTGGACACTCATCGCCCGTCAAGACACTAGCAGACGTGTCCCCCCTGAAGGAACGTTTATGCAGGCACAAAAGAAGTTGTTCTGTCGATAAACAGACTTCATCCTCATCACTAAAGGATCGCGACGAGGACGTGTCCTGTTCATCCTCACTTCCGCCTTCCTCTCCCCTATCATCACCGATGTCCAATCTTTCCTTTCTAGGTGACGACTGCGGGGATGATTCCGTTGACGATCCTCCCTCAAATGTGCGGACTTCACCTTCGCCTTCATACCTTCTTGCTTACCTTGATTCTCCCCATATAGTCAGATGGTTGCCATTCCTTAACTGGGACTCCGGAGTTGAGCATTTCCTCAACTACTTGCACATCACCTGTCGAACCCACGCGCATGCGAACTCCACATGAAACACCTGCCATTGTCCCGGCATCCCATCCAACCGATCTCCCTTGTCGTCCGCTTGATTCTATCATTTCACGTCAAATGAGTCCTCGTCTCGGTCGTTCGCCTAAGCCTATTGACGTCCACGTACATGCACCTGGCGTCACCAGTTTTGAGCTCGACGACATTCTCTCGCCTCTATCTCAGTTTGAGTTGGACCCCTTGGAAGCAGAACCTTCGAAACTGCCCCTATCAGACACGGTGAATAAGCCTTACCCTGGGCAACACACAGCTAGTCCAGGCGTGACTGCAGACGCCGCTCCGAGTCAAGATGGACTCTTGTGTATGTATTCTCCGTCGATGAACTCGAACTACGAGCCTCTCGGTGTCTCGCTGGACGCTGCTGGTGGGTCAAGTTCCAATATGAAAGCAAAGAAAAGGAGGGACTCTACCACTGGCAACCCAGGAGCAAGGCGGACGAAGAAACGCGCTGTCATCTGGTCTGGGAGCCCATCCTCTGGCACGAATAAAAGGAGGGGGACGAAATGTCACACGCCCAATCACTCGGAGCCTCCAAGCAAAAAATCAAAATTGTCGCATCGGAGAGACAATTCCGAGAGTCGCGGAGCGAAATCCCTTCCGAGGCGCGATGGGATATCCAAAGTCGAGCAACTTTCGCGACCACCCCCGTGTCCCACTGTTGATGGTTGCGACTCAGAATCTGCATCCTCGCATGACAGGAAAACACTAAAGCCTACAGGTCGTGGCCAGCTACAGCAACCAACACCAGGCTCTTCCACGACACTTGCTCCGATCGATGCAGTTGACGTGGAGTTCCATACGTCGTTGACAGGCATGCTAATTGAAGCGCTCGCCACTTCACGCGCAACATCCATGGATTCGGCAGCGCTGCATCTCGTTCTTACCCAAGCACATCCTTACCTCGCGGCCGAGCGACCAAAGGAGGCGCTCTTGATAGACATTGCTACCGTGTTGGAAGCTGGACGAGCTCGATGTGGAATGTTCGAGAAAGTGGATAGCAGTGGTGAGAGGTCGCGACACAAGGCGCTCGAAAGTCGGTGGTTTTATGTTCCAGAACGAGACGAAGATCAAGAGCGGGCGTCGCTGATGAGCGCTATTATGCCGAGGCAGAAGAGAAGTGAGACGAAGAAGTACAAGCAATATTATTATCGTCCGCTGGATAAGATATCGAGGTGGGATCCAGAAGACGCACCATAGGTGTTATCATAGCAGACGTGGGTGTAGTTTACTTGTCGGTGTATCGAGGCGACTTTGATGTGATACGCGTCGCTTTGTTCGCGACGCGTTCGTTTGTTTTGTTACACTTTGGAGCATCGCAAAAGGAAGTGTGTCGTGATACTGCCTTTCACAGGAGTGTGTCGGTTCATCGCAAGGGTCCCTGGTCGCCGCTTTGTTCTTGCGGACAGCAACGCGCTATCTTCGCCCCCTGCTATAAAGACGGTCAGCCCAGCCTCGCTAGCACACACTAACCACCATCAATCCTCGTCCAATCCCCCACTTTTCACGAACATCAACCTCGCAATCCATCCACAGGAACTACAGCTTGTCTCATAGCCGCCAAGTTTTCTTTTGTATTCGTGCCGCGCAGTTCTCCAAGCAACCATGCAGGCCTCGGGCCAAGACTCGATGAACACTGACGAAGCCATGGAAGAGCAAACACAACAGGCCACGCAGTCCACGCAGTACTCAGGCTCTCAAGTAAACGGAGACGCCAACTCCCATCTCTGGGGATTCCTCCAGCCTTGTAGCACCCTATTGAAACGCATTGATTTCTTCAAAGTCCAGCCCACCGTCAGTATAGGCCGAAACGGCGAGCAGAACGAGATTATACTCCCTGGAGGGAGAGTGAGTGCGTATATTTCCCTTTGTTGACCCTCACTACGCGTTGTTCCGCGCAGAATTCACGCGTTTTTTGCAGGCAATCGCCATTGTCGTATCGTATGGGACGGCAAGGAAGATGAAAAATCTGCCGTGATTGTGGCGGACTACTCTTCCAACGGTACTTTTGTAGGCTTTGACACGTTCCCTTTTTTTCGTGATGCGCGCCACTCACGAGTCACCTTATTCGTAGATCAATGGCATCAAGATCGGCAGGGACAAGACTGCGATCCTCAAAGAGGGCAACGAAATCGCCTTTGGGACCGCGCAACCCCAACCAGGAAGTGTCGAGGATTACCGTATGTTGTTGTTTACACCTCCGTCATGTGTGATTAACCGGTGATCCTCCCCCGGCTTAGGCTTCATCTATAGGCACACCGCTGGCGGCCCAGCTCAGGGAGGCGTACACGCGTACTATGACATCAGCCATGAGCTCGGTAAGGGCTCATTCGCCACCGTTATGAAGGCTATCTCGCGTGCCACCGGCCAATGGTTCGCGATCAAGATGATACAAGAGAGCAAGGTCCGACGCGTGACTGCAAACGAGAACAAGTCGGACGGTGAGAAGGCAGAAAGCGCATTTATGCGCGAGATCGCGATTCTCGAAGATCTGGACCATCCGAATATCTGCAAACTAAAGGAAGTGTTCAGAGATCATGGTAACATCGGTAAGCTCTCTTTCCGCCTGTTGTCGGGAATTTGTCTCACTGATGCTCTCTCAGATCTCGTCCTCGAGTTTGTCGACGGAGGTGATCTTCTGGATTATATCCTGAAGACGAATGGTATTGGTGGGTTCTGTTTTGGCTTTCCAGGTTTGCATGATGTCTGAGCCACGACGTGTAGATGAGGCGATGACTATTCATATCACGAGGCAACTTTGCGACGCGCTTGCTGTACGTTCTTCTCCGCCACCTTGGA
The DNA here is from genome assembly GCA_003316195.1 of Neoboletus brunneissimus. Lineage (NCBI taxonomy): Eukaryota > Fungi > Basidiomycota > Agaricomycetes > Boletales > Boletaceae > Neoboletus > Neoboletus brunneissimus. Next base: position 7,769 of record QFEL01001807.1, on the reverse strand, counting down.
TGTCATGCCTGATTCACTTCTCATGCAGTATATCCACGGCAAAGGCATCGCCCACCGAGACTTGAAACCAGAGGTCTGGTCAACATCACAAATAGTCTTGGCTTTTCACTCAAGTATCCTGTTCATGTAGAACGTGCTCCTCACCTCTGACCACCCACCTGTCGTGAAGGTTGCGGACTTTGGTCTTGCTAAAGTTGTCGACAGCTATACTTTCCTGAAGGTTCGTTACATGGTTCGCTCTATCCTGAATCAACTTGACTTCGGTCCAATAGACTATGTGTGGTACCCCCAGCTATCTTGCCCCTGAAGTTGTCATGCAATCGGATCAACAGCCAGGTTATAGCCATTTGGTAGATAGCTGGAGTGTCGGTGTTATCGTGTTCTCCATGTAAGTGACGGCCTTTCTCCGCTGCATCAGATGATACCGAACTCTTGGCCCAACAGGTTGACGAGTGCGAGCCCCTTCGTTGAGGACGAGACTCAACGTGATATGAAGGTGCGCATTGCAAAACGCACCATTGACTGGAGTTCTCTCGACAATCTGCAAGTTACTGAGCTTGGTGAGTGGAAGTACCTGTTACCCGTGAGTTCTAATCACTTTTGTCAACGTAGCAAAGGATTTCATCCGGCGTCTTCTCGAATTCGACCCTGGTCGTCGTCTGTCTCTCTCTGCGGCTCGCCACCATCCCTGGCTCAGCCAATCGACCACTGCTGTCGCTGGACCTAACACTCTCGAGACGGATTCGTCCCTTGCATCCATTCCCGACTCGTCCCTAACTTCCATTCCGGACGACGAGGATGAGGCCATGGCCGACGTCTCCATCAGGGAACCTTCCATGAGCACTGGCCTCGCACAGCTCCAGCTCGAACAGAAATGTCAGTCTCCAACGCAAAACGGCGGACGCACACGCATCCAACGACGAAGCCAGGTAATCGCCAACGCTGCCGAGAACGATGTCGACCTTCCTGAACCATCCTGGCAGATGCTCGACGCGGCAGGTGCGGCCCCTGCGCGTGCTGGTAAGCGTAAGCTAAACGAGCACGATCCGCAGGCCCTCAGTGCCATAATGGAAGACGGGGAGAACGTCGCGCCGCACAAAGGCGGTGCGCGGAAGAAGGGAAAGCAGACGCAGTCGAGCGACGCGGAAGATTCGGGCACGGGTGGTGACGCTGGTCCGCCTGCGCCTGCACCGTCCAAGCGAGGTGGGAGAGGACGGGGCCGGGGACGTGGTGCTGCACAAATCAAGGCCCGATTGCAAGAAGCGGCTGCTGAGATGGTCGTAGAGGAAGATCATATGGACGATGAAACTGAACCTCCCAGACCTCGACGGTCTTCTCGTGCATCGCCTAACAAAGGTCGGAGGGGTTAACAGATCGGAGAAACTACCACAGGACAATAAAAAGAAAGAAAGAAAAATCTACACTGCAATGCTGCTTTCACGACCCGTTTTCCTATCCTAAATCATCTCTCGATTCCATTTTTTCTGAGTCTTTTCCATAGGTACGATATCTAGTTACCCGATTTCTTGCTTTCCGCATGGTTTTTGCTTGTATTGCTCACGTATACTGGTCTAACTTCCCCACTCACGTTCCTTGGATTATGCACGTCGTGACTACCCTCGTTTTATCATACATGTATTGTTGGATATGAGAACGCTCACTACATAGCATCTGCTGCCTGGATCTCCGCGTATTCCGAGGTTACGGGTAATGGCACGCAAGTACCACTCCATGCGATCCTCGACCAACTCGTGCCCGGTCGGGAACTGACACGCTCACGTTTCTGGACACCGGATGATGTGTGAGCGCCCTTTCTTTCCATCATGATGAAGCACTCGAACTTGGAACGTCTCCTGGGGCCAGAACGTCCGGGGGACAAGGTTGAGTTTAAGATGAGCATAGCAACCCGATCCCCCCTACCCCCCCGGGCCATCTCTCGTCAACCTCTGTACACATACGTAAGATGGATGAAACGATCTTGAGAGATGAACAGAGTTGGTCCGAACCTCGGTACTTTGTTCCACTGTATGGCGGTGGGCCGTTGGATGGATTGATCCAGATGATCGTTGGGAGGCGTCAAGATCGTGGGTGTCTAGTGTCCAGTGTCTGTATCAGCATCCCTAGTAGGCTTTGCATCAATCCGGGCTCAATGTTCAGAACCACCTTCATCCCTTGGATCAAACAGTGACGCGCCGTCATGAAAATGTTGACATAGCAAGGCAACATCGAGTGGCCTGATTTTTTTTTTTTGGAAAACAGATGGGGCAGAACAAGTCATCCAGTGGGCACGACGTGCGGACGATCGAAATCAAGATACCTTTGATCCGCCCACCCAATCCATGTCGTTGGAGTGCGCCAAGTCCATAATGGATAGTATTATAATATGAGGAATTACCGGTTTACCGCCGGTCTCTCCGGCCGAAGGATGCATGATCATGAGGCGAGCGTGTTCATGTAAGTAGGGCTGACGAAACCCCCAACGAAGCCTCCGCAGTCGCGGGTTAATGCATCATTGTTCCCGCGACCCCCAGGGCGAGACGCAAAATCGACGCGTACCTCTTCAACATGCCTGTTCCGGAAAATATAGATAGGGAAGCGTTGTCCGTCGGCACATCGAACATCGCCTCTGTTGAGGACGCGAGAATACTTGTTCCCAGCAATGCCTTGGGGCTCGTCGCAACACCGGACCATGCCCGCAATGAATCATTGAGTCCTTTCGTCAAACGCCTACAATCCCGGAACTCCGTAGCTACCTCAGCGCGCATTTACGGGCGGCCGATACCATCATCATATCTGTAGATTCACTGCACTGTCAGATATGATTTCGGACCCGTTACATGGGACTCACTCATGTGTTGTCATACTAATTAGTCAATGATTCAGCAAGTGAAGCCACATCATCAACATTGATTCATAGCAGGTATACACTGCCCGCGGACACGTATTGATCGGTGGATGTAGACGCGATGTCCAAACGCGAGTCGAGTCCTGTCCTTCGAAAAGAGATAAGGGAGACAATTCAAGTTGCCACAAGTTAATAAGACGCAAGTGCGCTTCCGAATGGGGACGTGTCCTCTCCGAGGGACCCGATCTACAATGGCAACCAACATGTTCTGGCCATGAATAACAAAAGATCGGCGAGAGTGACTCGCCATAGGTGGACAAGTTATCCCTCTCTCTCTCCGTGGATGACAAGCTTATCGATTTGACATGGCTGTCGCATAGCGATGTGGCAGTTCACGTTGGACGTCTGGTGCTTCTCGGTTCCTGGAAACTCGGTTATCAACCTATCAAGTCGACAGTCGACCTGGTTCGCGAAAAGAAAAAAAGTCATGATGAAACGGACGCGTCGGTTCTTGCCCAAAAGGCAAAGGGGCGAGTGTGGGGTATTTACGAAAGCGACGTGTCTCGGCGAGACCCGAACGACAGCGACGACCATGTCGGAGTCGAGGCTACACTGGACTTGGGAAAACGGTGCTCCCCTGACTTGAACGCTAATCGGCGATGAAGAATAGCCGACCATGGTTTGCGATGTCCCAATCCTTTCTAGTTCCCTCATCGTCACTCGGCATCAGCGACCTGGCTGTCCATCTGATCATCGAAGAAGAAGAAAAAAGGAACATCTAGGTGATGGGTTATCACCTAGGGGGGCAGTTCAAACGTACGGCGCTCAATGTACCCGGTGCGGGCTACGAGCGGGGATCGCTCCGGGTCAACCTAGTACGTGGAATCGGGCGCGCGTCACTATGTGGCGTAGAGTTCATCAATTCTGCAGAGTGACGTCGTTTCAACTAGAGGCGGTCAGCTGCCAGTGCTTTCAAGGAAGCCTGCCTTCTTGTCCACGTAGACGCCAACGGGAAATGGCAGGTAGACACGCTGTGAGTAGGGTACCCTTTTTTCCTTGCACCACTCGCTTTGCTTTCGACGGTTCCTTGAGCGAACGTGGTGTGGCTGAACAGATCAGGATGCTGAGCCGTCCACATACGTCGAGCGCACCGATCACAGCCCCCGACTCATTGGTAATTTTAGTGAACCGGCGGTGAAACGGTGGGTCCGCGTCTCGCCCAGTCCACATGGTCATGGAGCACAACGCACCCCAAGGGACACTTTGTTCCGACGGATGTATCTTGGCGAGCACGCTACACACGGGTGACCCGAGGGCAACAAAAAAACCGAGGTGGAGTCGGAGACTGGCTGTGCATACTCGGGGAAAACGAAAAAGGGTCACTCGGGTGAACGCAGGGCTGGAGTACTGATAACAGCTCCACAGCCCAAGGGTCACCAGTCACCAGGGGAGCCAATAAGACTACCTCAGACAGAAACTCGACTCCCTTCCTTGGGTGAGGCTACGCAAGGGTTGCAGAAAGGCCACCTTGGGAAGATTCAGAGGTTGTCCCTAGGCACTGCGATCTGGTTCCAGGACTTTTCCCCTTCCTACAGGTTCTAGGCGAGCTCACACAGCAATCCGCAGTGTGGGTTTAGGTAGTACACTTTGACCCCGAGCCCTATACGCTCAATTGAATTGGCTTTTTGACTTCTTGAACCCAAGCCTATCCTGGCAGCACTTGGGAGAAGCCAAGAACGTCAACTTTTTGCCAATGGGCATATGCGGTTAACTACATATATGTACCGTGCTTGACATGCATGACAGACAGTAATAACCATGAAGAGCAGTGTGTATAGGTGCTTTGATAACATTTGAACGATAACGACCATGAAACAACCATGAAACAACCAAGATACATGATGAGCGCCCCTTGATAATGACTTTATGATCTTGAAAGGAAGAAACAAGTCTATGTGCGTCACGGTATGCCACGAAAACCAAACGGGGAACCGAATAGATGATGGATAAGATGTCAAGTAACGAGAAAGCAAGGCAATGCGAACAGAGAGTATAAGGAAGCATAAAAGAAACCAGAGGGGTGGACCTGAAACCCCAAACGGGTTTTGGCCGAGAATCGCACGCCTGACACGTAATGGGTGGGATTTCTCGACGTGGCGCCTAGGAACTCTTGTCAACAGAGCGTTTCCGGTTGCCCTTGACTATATTGACTCTAGGCCCGTCTGGATTGATCTCAGGAGTCGTGGACGAGGTTCGGGGAATCAGCGACCTGCGCTTTCGCATACCCCGTCGAGACTCCAGGGGGTATTCACACTTCAGATGCCGTCGGGCACATTGACTGTGAAAAAAGGACACATGTGAGCACACATGATCGTGTTACGGAGATCAGCGAGAAGATTAGGTGATTGAAGGGAGATAGCTGAGTAAATGAGAAAATAAAGCAAATTGTCGAATCCGGTATACGTTTGAAACCGGTGGACAAAATTATGCACTTCCGGCAAAGGGAATCCAGATGCGATGGTGCGAAAATCTACTCACTTGCAAGTCTTGTCCTTGCTGCCTGGCTGCGGTGGACCGCACGCGATCTTCCGCCCTCGACAAAACAAGCACGCAAGGGCGGGCTTCTTATCCAGGGACCGCTTGGTATGAGGTGCTGGGGACATGCGGAGAGGTGACCGTGGGGACGGAGACCGTGAATGGCGGCGATGTGAACGACTGACCGACGAAGAGGTATACTGTTGTGGGAGTGATTGTGAAAAGGCCGTCGAAACTGGCGAAGGAAGCTCGCTAAGCATGTACGAATGGCTAGGAACGGCAAGACGGGGCGCACGCGCCAGAGTGTCCTCCCACTGATCGCGACCCGTGTTCGCCTGGAATGAGGCGTCGTGGATGAACGGTGGTGATCCTAGGACCACAGTATCCTGTGGCGTCGGGGGAACCTGGAAATAGGGCGGGGACGCGGAATTCACAGGGGGGGGATAGGGTAGGGAATCCATTGGTGGTTCGTCATACACAGGCATCAAAGGTTTTTGGTCGTCCATATACTGCATGGGCGTCTCCGGTGGCGATGTGACACTGGTCATGCCAATGTCGTCGTCGTCAGGCATAGTATACAGTTGACAGGAGAGAACGGACAAGGCCGGGTTGTAGTAAGTCGTTACACCCTAGATGGGGTGAGATAGTGTGGACGGACAGTTGCATGTGGCACACCTCGCTAGGTTCCTGTTTGATGACTTGCCAATCGTGGCTCGGTGTGACCAATCGGGGTTCGGGGTACATCCTCTGGCTTGCGCTTGAACCCTCACCCAGGGGGTTTTGCAAGGTATACGATTTCGAGGTAAGGACAGGAGGGTCGAGATGGAGACCATTCTTCTGGAGCGACTCGCAAGCGAGCTCGGCAGTCGGGTACGTGCCATGGACAATGAAATTGCCATCGACCTCGTCTGGGGGTGGAATAAGAACCGGCTGTCCGTACACCCGGTAGAACTGGAGATCGGACTCGTCCAGCGACGCAAAGTAAGAGCCAGACTGGAGCTCTTCGAAAGAGAAGGAACGCTGCACTCGAACCTAAGTGGCACGGGGGGTGTTTGGATGCGAATCAGACAAGGTAATTGGCACGACTGACCTGAACGTCGAACTTTGCCTCGTGTCCACTGGAGTAGGAGGGCGGGTACTCTAGGACGGGGGACTGTGAGAGCTGGGTGGCGAAGAGGTGATGCTGTGAGCGGGGATAGTCACGATGAGGACATGGGAGAGAGGTAGAGGGGCAATCCATTGGAGTAGGCCTGTGAACGGAAGCCAAGAGAAGGATTGACGGCAGGGGGGATATCAGTTGGGATCCAGGCGGGGGACTTTATAACTTTGTCTGACCTGGCAAAAATGGGAGTTCGCAGGCCGGTTACCTGAACGTATGGAGACTAACTGAGTATGGAACCCACGCCTTTGGCAGGCTCGATGGGTCAGAAGGACAGACCTGACAAGATCATGCACTTTTACAGCAAACTCCATTCGTAAGTCTCTCGTAACTTCCTGCCGTAACCAGTACCCACCGCATTTGTCTCCATTTCGGATCCAAACGTGAGATTCGTGTTTTCATTCGCTGCGGATGCTTTTTGGCGACTGTTAGCGTACTCCATATCAGAGCGTGATCGATGAAATCACTCGTCGCTGGGGTATGCGGTTGAGCAGCCAGGACCTGGGAACTTTCCTCCCCACCGTATCGTTGCGCCTCCATTACCTTTTACTGCTGCAATAGATACCTCGCATGCAGGGAACTAGATTGTGTCAACGCTAACCACTCCAGACTGGCAAGTGACGTGAATTCGCTAAACCTTGACCTGGGCGCTCCACCAGGCAGGCTCGGGATCGCGAGATAGGGATCTTATTAGCCCTCCTCCCCAGAGCCTGTGTAGTTCGCAGTATCCATTGCAGTCGCATGAGGCCGAGTCGCGCCAATCCAAGACGCCGACATGCACTATTATACTGGCTTCCTCCATCACGAAGGCCATCACAGCTCGCCGTTCTTCTCTCTGCCAGAATGCGTCTCCGCTTGCCAAGTCGGAACGACTTCCAGATGCGACTACAGGGATGGAAAAGGGTCTACCTTCCGATTACAGAGGACATGTGTCTGCCTGCGGTCCGCGTAACTACTGCAAATTGCGTCCGCTACGCTCTTGCGCTACGAGAGAAGTCCCTCCAGGCGAGTCCCCTCTTTTTTTTTTTTATGGGCGTGCCTTGCGCAGCGAAAAAGTCCCGCCCGTCGCTGTGATGGCTCATTTTGGGTGGCCTAGCCTCCAACTGAGACCTTCCAGCCTTGCCCAGCGTTCGATCTTGGGCTAGTCGACCACGAAGAATACATGCCACCGAGTAAGTCGCCTCCGGGGCCCGACGGAAGTGTAAACATCCACTTCAAACCTTGGTACGC
>QFEL01001806.1:0-24479 GCA_003316195.1 Neoboletus brunneissimus | reverse complement strand
GTCTTCATCATAAACAGTGGTCGAACGTTAGGGTCCTCCCCGGGGAATTCGCGAAAGAAAAACATGAATCCCATTACGCATGCATCGACAATATCCTTGATGGTAGCAATGGCGAGGCGCCCTGGGACAACTTCTGTCACAGTGTTAGATGGACCGAAACCCGAGCTAGCAATGACGAAGCCTGTGTGGTGTCGAGCATGTCGAGCATAAATAAGGACCTGATGATCAAAAAGTCCCTACCTGAGCCAAATCTCCACTGAAACACGACCACGGTACGTCTCGGTGCTAATGTTTCCTGCAGCGTCCATCCACGGTGGATCCACCCGGTTTCTTCATCGAGACGCGGGATGTACTGCAAACCCGCGGGAAGGATCATGCAAAGAGTGCAATGCATGTATAAGTCATACATATGCTCAATCTGCCAGGCCTTGTCGTCATCGCATGACTGCACGATACACAGCAGATCGAGCCACAAGCAGTTCACACCCTCCGTTTTCGCGACGAGGCACGCGTGGTGAAGGACCTCGGTGCTGACGGGATTGGCGTTGAGGGTGCCCGCCACCCGAAATGTGGGGACTGTCTCGAGCTCGACGGGTTTCCCGCGCCAAATATATGACACGGTCGCGTATGGGGTGTCGAATACGTGTGGATATTCTGCGATTTGCAATCGTTTGTGTTGTGTGAGTTCGTTGCAATTGATGAGACGAAAGACGTAAGGGGACGCAGTGGTACTGATGTCGATCGGTTGGTCTCTTTGGCCAATCCAGTCTAGAGGAATGTCCAGAATGATCCTTGGCTCAGAAGAGGTGGAGTCCACATCGTCAATCAGGATCTGATCGGCGTTGTTCGTAGGCTGGACGGTAGGTGTCGAAGGAGGAATAGGAGCGTCCTGACCGACATCCCAACTGTGCGATAACATCAAGATAATGCCGAAGATCAACCTATAGCAGTAACTACCTCATGGTCTTCCGTGCACCGTCAGTTGGCAACTCTTCTAGCTACTTGCTGTGAGACGATGATCAACGGCCGAACAAAGTGTGATAAATAACGCCGTAACTTACAACCCGGTCGCCACGTTGGGCGTTCTGGTTTCTCGACGCGATGTGTTATCGGTGGTTGTCGATAACGGATTCTGTACTAGGGAACCTGCCTCGTCGCAAAAAGTCAATGGATCTCATGCTCGGGTGCAATTGACTAACCCTATAGAAGCGAATGTGAATCTTGGGCAGGTGCATAAAACCGTACCAGCCTCACGATAAGTCGATTCAGAGTCAGCGCAATAGTCTTCACAGCTTCACCCACAGCCCGAGAAAAAAGAGTCACTAGGGATGACCAAGAACCTCTCTGGCGACGCATTCCGGCACGAAATACTGCTCCAGTGCCTCCGTATGAGCAGCTCCCTTGCCGGATGTTTCAAATGAAATGCGACCCGTTTGGTTCCTTCTCCTTGCCCTCTTTGTCCTTGCTCTTCGATGTTGGTTGTTTCGTATGCTCAAAACGACTGTCTTGCGGGCTCGAAATTTAGGTCTGATTTTGGGGATTTCTTTCGGGAGCAAATAGTCGTGAGAAAAAATGCTTTCACAGTGCAGTCTGCAGCGTTATCATACACGACGCGTTTTGCAGAATTTAAGTCGGGTGAAAATGTCGTCCGAAATGTGAAGACCGCACTTGGAATATAAGTTGGCGTTCGGGCAATGGCGAGACTTGAAGTTTTCCCAGTCGAAAATATGCGGGCCGATACTTGGAATATGAGCGAACGTGTTGCCTCCTCCTGGATGTCGGTGTGAATATGAAATTTTGTGGTAGGAAGAACGTTCGCCTAAACTTCAAGTAGATTATTCAAGTCTGGATTTCATCAAAACTTCAAACATCAATAAAAACTAAATTTAAGCCGGAATTTATTATGTAGACGAACATAAAGTCCACATTAGATTCTTCAAGTTTAGTCGGACATCGAGAACTACAGCAAAGTTTCAAATATGGACTGCGGACAGAACTGATCGCCTGATTTGCGACCCGGACATCTCCCACTGTCTCCCTGGCCAGCGGGGAGTGTGCCGTCGCCCTCACTAATCATGCGCAACCTCCGGGTCTTCCCACCAGTAAACGACATTAGGAAGGGCTAAATGGATACAGTATATGTACAATATCCCAGATTAATCCTGCACAAATTCAAGTCGTATCAGTGACAAAGTGATGTAGTATGGAATCTTACCTTGCACAAAGAGAGAATCACCACAGTGTCAGGCGAGAGCGCCCACCTCGCATAGTGACTAGACACCCAAGAGCATTTCACACTCTCCAGTGTGTCTTCCATGTCAGAAGAATATACTTTGGCCGGAAAGTGGGGGTATGCAGAGAATGCGCCAGCTACCTTCAAATTTTTGCTCAATGGGCATTGTCTTTGAACCGCAAAGAGGAATGAATCTGAGTCTCCATCCTGGTATATGTACTTGATGCTCCCTGGGACCGGCGGCGATGAGTGGTTTCCACAAGGATAAAAGAAAATCAGCGAATTGCCGAGATGTGTGGACGACCGACTATAGAAGACCCCAGTACTGTGCTTTACATTGGCACGCAGGACACCCCGGCGTTGTTCAATTAGCTCTTGAAGATCGTCGGGTAGGACTGTGACTCTAGGATTATCTGTGATATTGGGGAGGATGATTCCGTCAGCATTGGTCTTCTCGCTCATTTCCTGAGACCGGTATGCCCGGTCAAGTAGAATCTTGCACTCGTGAATGGCAGTTGGGCAATCGGGGCGAGATACCCAAGCACGAAGCTTAGCACCTTTGAGGTATGAATGGAGCATGGTGGCTTCGAGTTCTCCTACCAAAAATTACAAGCTTTGTTGGTCGCATAGTTGGAGCGAAGACTTACCAGGTTTATGGTTACTCGGTAGACGTTGAAGGACTCCTATCAGGCGCTCGAATGGGAATGTCCACCAAGAGTGGACTGGACCGAAAAGAACAAGGTAATCGAAGATATGGAAGGAAGCATGATGATTTGGTTGAAGGGAAAATGAAGGGTAGAGGGATTTCAGATTTCCGACATAGCTTGTGATACAGGAACGATATGCGGAGGCACGTTCAAGAGTCATCGTTCGTGCACAGGCTAGGTAAACAGCAGAAACGAGGGACATTGTGTGATCAAGAGCTGGAATGGTATCTGGGTTGGGATTGTGAGCTCCCCAAACGCTGATGAGTGCGATCGGAATGTAGACCATGATGAGTGATCGCCACTCATCCGCTTTGATGCTGCCTGCGGATGTATCACCGAAGTTATGGGGAGCAGATCCGAACCATGAAGGTGTTGAAGTGTCGCGGATGACTTCACGGATTCTTTCCAGGACTTCCCCTGTGTCGTGCTGGTGAGGTGGGGTAGTAGCGGAAAGCGGCATTCGGCATCGCTACAGAGACGTCAATGACGACGACATCTAGAGTGGATTTACTTACCCAATCAATGAGAGCCTTCGCATAGTTGATTTTATATAGCCTTGTTTCCTTTGTGGGTGTACAGCCCAACGTCTGACAGACATACTGCAATGAGTGCACATTCTTCCGAAAGAGATCTGCTTGGAGCTTGTTCATGAACTGATCTATACAAGCTGCATCGTGCGGCAAGGGTACTTGCATGACGAGAAGATTGTGGATAGCAGGGACTTGCGACATCTCCTTTGCAGTCATGGAAAGCGCAGTGGCACTGGTATCTGCGGTGAACGTTTTGAAGTCGTAACGAAAGGCAGGAGATGCTTCAGGGGTATGTAATGTGTTTTCGTCCGTGATACCGAGGAGCCTTTGGGTGTGGTGGGCAACCAGGCCCTCCAATATACAGTGCATGGCGTCGACGACGAGCTGCCAGGCCGGGTCCCAATATGGTAGTCGCCAAAGTTCCGACCATCGAACACCATGCTGCTTGAACAATCTTTCACGTTCAGCAATCGAGGGGGCATCCCTCCACTGTTCAGCATGATGACAGAGTGTGTCCTTATCACGGGGTACCCAGTTCTCGAAATCCACCCGACCATAGCTATTCTTATGGTAGCAGTTACATGCTGCACAGATGAAATGACTTCGGATACCAGCCAATGCGGAAATGTGGCGGGCAGCGGGGAGATCGCAAACGGTAAGTGCAATGGCACTTCGGGTGGTACGTCCATGGGGGTAGTTAGCCGTTCGAGAGTAGTGAACACCTCTCTCCCAAGAAATCGCAAGGTCATTGATGAGCAGGCGGATATAGTGGTTGAGGTTTTCAAGTGAGGGTTGGCTGGGGCCGGGGATGATCCCAGCAAGGTACAAGTTTTCTGGTTTGTACCTTATATCGAGGGGTAGGTTGAGACACGCCATGGAAATTATTCCAGACGATTTCTTCGCCCCTCGTAGTTTCATCCCCTCGGGGTTGAAGAAATCAACATGCAAGGCAAAGGCATACTGCCCTTCATCACCTCTGTCAATGAAGAGCTTGCCTGGTATCGGGCCATCAAATTCACGGAGGAACTGGGCTTCGAAGGGATTCTTGACGAAACGGGGAGGGGGGCTTGATAGGGAAGCTGCAAGCACGTCGCAAGACTGGTCCATGGATGCTTCTATATCCCGCTGGGAGAGGAGACTGGTGAGATAGTCGTTAAAGTCATGGTAAACGAAGGTCTTCTTCGGAACACGTTCACCGTTTGGATGTACGTCCAACAGTGGTTCATCACACGTGGTCTCGGGAGTCGGGTGATGAGTGCAAAATTCAGGATAGATCGGCACATTGGAACCAAGAACGTAAGTCGGTGCATAGGTGCAGTGGCAAGCGCAGGTGGCGAACTCGATAGTCTTGTATTTGAGATTAAATTTGGCGAGAGCGCTCTCAATTGTAGCTGGTATCTGCTTGAGAACATTCTCATGTGAAAGGCTGAGGGTCCCATCGCTTCGTTGGAATGCTAGGAAGAGTAGCAAAGAGAGGGCGGTGAGAATGAAGTTGCTGCTGTGTTCATTCACACCCATCACGACCTTGCACACCAGGCCGATGACGAGTGCGACCTGAGCAATGGTACTCATATGCTCCACGGGGCTTTGGTCTTGTTCGCCTGTGTTTAGATCAGTGGTAGAATATACACATGAGAAACGAAGCAATCTTACCACAGTCGAACTGTAAGGAGCCAAGGGGTAAAGGGAGAGCAGGAGCCCACGACTGTAGCTCAGTGTCAAGCTTCTGCAGGGATGCCGCAACCTCTTCCTTGCGAGAATTCACGATAGCTGTGTTGCGCTTGATGCCCTGGAGGGCACGGCGAAGGACGACGAGCTCCTCTTGGAGCGCAGTGAGAGATGCACCAGAAGCATCCAACAAAAGATGAAAGCATCGCTGACAGCACTTCTCGATGTTGGATAATAATTCCAGAGCCTTGACCGAATGCTGGTTGGTATCCTTCTTGGACACACCATGATTGGTGACAGATGTTGGACGTTGGGGGGAACGTGTGGACATATTGTGGGCATTGTGCGCCACCGAATCAGACCGCTCTCCTTGGCCGGGAGGGAACGGAGTCGGACTATGGTAGGCGAGACGACAGATGCCATCAGCGATGTCGGGAACAGAATATGGGTCAGGTGCCATGTCGCAGCCAGGAGGGTAATTTAGAGCTGCTGGGTGGCGAAGTGTGAGACGACTGAGGCTATCAACGATATTGGAAACAGGAAGGGGGTCTGGTGAACCATTGACAATATGCTGACCAGGCACAGTGCTAGCCATGCCATTTTGGTCAGGCCCGTCGTCGGTGAGTGCCAGGGCAAAAAGATGAGCGGCCAAGTTGTCGGCGTCAGTCTGTGATCCGGGGGTGTCTACCAAGCGTGATGGGGTTGTTTGAGAGTGGACTGGCTGTAAAGGATTGCATCCCGAATGCTCGTCTCAGATACGCTTTAAGTGTACAGGGATGAGCTTTGAATCCATCAGCACACCACGAGCGTTCGTCTTGATACACTCCTCGCATGTGCATCGCCTGAACAAGGGATGCAAAGGAGGCATGTAGCCTGCGAATCCGCAGCGTAAGACTCACTACTGGACTCCTCCAAAATACAACTCACCAAAGCTTTTCGACTAATGCAGGTGGGAGGTGATGGGCAGTGGAGTTGGTTGAGCATATTTATAAAAAAATGGCGATGGCGTGGTATTAGCGCAGCGCACTCTACCCGAACGCTGGGCTGTTGCTAGCGTAGCCACCTCAAGGCATGCTGCCTTGTTTCCGATCAGCGCCGCATAGCTACCTATAGAATGTAATGAATCCTCCATTCCTATGACCTAAAAGACATACCGTAAAGATCAGTGGGCAACCTGAATCCAATTTCCGACCACTGGCGGATGCTACTGAAGACGAATGTAAGTAACAACCCAACCACGAACGTTTACCTTCATTCCAAACTTGGTAATAGCGCATAGTATCCGATGCTGATTAATCGATCAATCGATTCCATCGATTACCAGTGCCCACTCCTATCCCGGTGCAAACATAGCAGCACAGAAGAAATTTCTAGTTGATTGGTCAGTACAGGATCATAAGTATATGATAGTATCTTTCGAAGCGCCTGTCTTCTCTACCATACTCTCGATGAAACCTGTACCAAATTTCCGACTTCCCTCGGGTCGGCCACTCTTTGCATCTGGGTTCTTGAGAACTTCATCTTTGTGCACGTCCCTTGCAATATCCGCTAGCTGTATCACCAATTCTCTAAGAGCCTTCAGGTCAGTAGTCGACGTTTCATGGAGCAGGGGCTGAGGCACATGGACGGAACTCTGCGGCATCGCAAAGTCACCACACCACCGCTGGGTAAGTTGAATGCTTGCCACCCACACTTTCAGAGCGTACTGCTAATCGTGTAAGTAAACCTCCTTTGAACTAATGATTTGACGTACCAGTTCTAGATCAAGCAATTCCACTCCCCACGACAGAAGGATCCCAGTAGCAAACAAGAATACGAGTAAAGCTCTTATGGTCAAAATCCAGCCGGAAGGTGTCTTGGTTTTTCCTGGCATCGACTTTCGAGCTGCGTAGTGGTAAGTCCATACTCGGACAAGGGCCTTCTTCCGACCTTGAGTGGGAGATGCACTTGCAATGATACAACAGCCCTCTACGTCACGCACCTATGATCCATGTAAGTCAACTCGAATGGATCAAGCGCATCCACGTACTGCAATTGTCTGCACCAGGCCATCATCTGCATGCAGCAGCTTCGTCAGCAACTGACCCGACCTTCTTTCGAACAGGTATACAGATCTATTGTCGCTCCCTCCAACAACGAGCCTTGAATCTTCTCCGAATGCAACCTGTTTAGGGAGTGGAACCAAAGGTGGATCGGTGACAAAGTTTTGGATCGAAGTCGCATTGTCCAGGGGATATAGCGTAAAACCATTCACGGCGTTGTCAATAACAACAAGTTCCTTCCTTGGACTGACGGCCGCACAACCTCTGTGAGAGTTTGGGTGAGCCAACTTAAAAGATAGCGAGAGATACACACATTACAGAGTCATATTGGTGTTCGCCAATAATAGTCCCATCAGATGTGTTCATCTTGATGCTATACAGCGGTATGTGAGCTATAGCAGCTTTATCGCTTGCTCCTTTACTCACACATTGCCATCATATAAGCCAAAGATATAAACGATTCCACGCTGTGAAAAGGTAATCGACTTGGGTATTGTATGATTCATGCGCCCAGAGAAGACTGGCTGAAGCTGCAAGTTGGCATTGAGCAGGAGAACCTGAATCACACCGTCTCGCATTCCGACAACAACACGGGCGCCTGGTTCGGACCAAGTGGTATCATATGCGACACAGGTGATTTCAAATCCGCCTCCAAGCCTTTGCGCACATATTTCCTGATACTGTTTCTTCTCTATGAGTCAGTTTCACCTCCAGATCACGACGTGACAACAACACTTGCCATCATGGGACTCGAGCGCAAGAATACTAGGTACCCCAATGCCGTGCCGTAGCAGAGTGTTTCTGTTGAACTATACTTTGTTCTGATCCAGATCGCACAACTTATAGTGTCATAGGATCCAGAATTAGAACAAGTGAGTTCCCTGCATGATTTGATATCCCAAAGCTTAATTCCATCAGTGCCTAGATCCCCCGCTTAGTATTGGTCTGTCTATCAGAGTTCTCACGGACATACCTCCGCTGGCAAGAAGGTCACCAGTGTCGGAGAGAGTGAGCGCGTGGATGGACACATTCCCCTGCGTGAATGAGGCTGAATTGGTGTAGCACTGGGAGGGTTTGGTAAACATATTCGTGATTTGTGAGAGCATCTTTGTTGTCACCCGCTGCCCCCCATTCATTGTATTTAAGTCCTGATCTTTAATTGTTGTTACTCCTTTACATGCTTCTCCTTGGTAACACTTTCGACTTGGTAACCTTTTGTGTTAATTGTAGCTAATCTGACACTTTGTTTATTTGGTAATGGGCCTACGGCCGCTGCACTCCCGCTTTATTGTTAGGCATGATTCGAGACTGGGTTAAGTGCCGCGACTTCATCGAACGTGGTCTTCAACACAGACCATGCCTACTACCATCACACCTATTCCTCCGTTCTACGATGAGCATTCAAATGCACCCCTGCCCTGTACTCCCATCCTCATGGATCAGCAAGAACTGTGGGGGAAAGTCACCCATTCTTCAGGTCTGCTTGCCGATGAAATGCTTACACCCTCTCACCTTTCACAAGCACCGAAAGCATTTCTTGCTCTGGAGTTCAAGCTTGCTCCTGTGAAGTTGTCTAACACAGCAGTTCGCATCCTCTCTCCAGCTCCATATACAAAGAAACCACTCACTGGCAAGCAAGATCGTGCTTCATCAAAGGCTATTGACTCATCGTCAGATGAGGGTTCCGTCAACTCGGAGAGCTCAGACAATGAGTCAACGTCAACCATGAGTTCAGAAGACTCAAAGATACCCAAGCCTCCGGGTGAGCCTGGGCGTCCTGGGAGGGGCGGTTACAACCTAGAAACGGCCTTGGATTGGAACCAGAAGTTGTTCGCAAAATTCAAGGTTAGTTGTCTTGTATCTACACTCCCTAATTAAACTGACAGATCTAATTGTAGAAGTACGTCCACGCCCTCATTGATGAGCACCTAGATGTGTTGAAATGCGCTTCTGCTCAAAACACGGTTCTGCTCAAGATTGTTCAGGACAAGGTACGCCTCTGTTCCTACCATTGTAACCACGCTGACAACATGTTAAGGCAACCAACAAGTTCCCGGATCTTGAGAACTACACCCGGTGCTGGCCGGTGATGGATCTCATCATGATGCGACTTAAGTATACGTCCGGCCGTGCAAGGAAGCAGGAACTAGAAATGGCTGCTGGCAAGAGCAAGAAGTGGTCGGTATGGTGATCATCCTCCCATTAACTTGCCACTGACGTTGCACCCACAGAAATAAGCATCAGACGCACAGGGCCATTCATACTAAATACCTGACATGTAGTTATACCGGCTCAAAACAACGACTCGTAGTGTAAGGATCATAAGGATTGCACAGACGCTATTCGCCGATGATGGGGCAGACAATGACACAATGTTGAGCATGTGCAGGACACATGTTCAATGACGCCATAGAATCTCATGTCGTCCACTCAATCGACTGATTTGAAAGAAAGGTTTTGCTACACTGACTATCTTAGAATCCACCATCCCTCTTGCATCTTGCATCCTCTAGCTTCGATGGTACGTTCAAGCTCCTTTAGAACATCACTCATAGTAACGGTATATTTACACATGTCTTAGCTGACGTGCACGGATATGAGCACTGAAACGGTGCCCTCCTGGCTTCACAAATATAAGCGAACGGGGTGGTCGGCTTCTTGCCATTCCACCAACGTGGTGGGCAAAACTATAGGTAATGTTTGTTGAGCACGATGTCATGCGATCCAATTCAATGCCACTGACCTCTTCATCATATGGTCAGCAATTGCTGTGTCTCGGGAACGCATGTTCACCACAGCTCCAATCCCCGCTCTCATAACAACTGCATCCCCACGAAAATCTGTAACATCCCCGCCCAAAAGGGGATTCGAGTGAAGTCGGCAATGACGCTTGAAGAAGACACTGAATTTATAGGTATGTCGTCCATCGATAACTGATACCTCGCAGTTGTGAATATATGGCTGCAGGCGAAAGTCTTGCAAAAGACTTTCCGCGATAGGGAACCTGTTCGCCGATCGCGATGCACTAGCGCACCGTGTTGGCATGATTACCTGACGGGGTCGTGGCCATGCAGAAGAGTACAAGTGGCATTTAAGGTGACATTCCAATGCCTAATCTTTGTCATCGAGGAAGAATGTGCTGAATACACTACTCACAGATGGCTGGGGAAAGATATAGACTCAGGAATTCACCATGATGTGAATGAGTGACTAGGGCTAGCAGGAAAGGACTGAGGCTGCGGGGACCAGCTCCGCAAAATAATGATAAGATGAGTGGGCGAATGGTGGGCGACGATGCGATCTTCTTATACTTTGTTTCGAAGCGATCGCCAAGCTGAATATGGCGACAACTTAACCCCATTTAATATGACGACGACTTAAACAAAAGACAGGTAATTACCCTCTATTAGCACTTCCCGATTCTGCATTGCACACAAAGTTCACCGGGCGGACCGGCATCATTTTTCATCTCCCTGATTCGGATCATGATGCACCCTACCGCAACAATGTGCTAGGGTGAGCGCTCCATCACCCTGACCTGATCCTTTTGTCTGGCTTTCTTTTTGTCTTTTTTGTTTTCGTCAGGGATGGGATGGGTTAATGGTCACGAGTCGTGACCATCGTGAATATATCTTGGCTGCATCTCGCCCCATTCCCCATTCCTTTTTTTCTTCAAGTCCTGTTCATGTTTGACATGCCTGGCGCATTGTTTTCTGCTGAGATGTCCACTCCCTCTCCTCGAACTTCATGCGGGCCCGAGGATGCCCAAACTATCCAAGAAAACGATATTCTATTCAGTGATGATGACCAGGCTGCAGCTGATATGGCTGTCATCTCAGAACTTTGCGACGATGGTGCTGCAGGTCAGCATGTCAATGATGTAGTACCCTCGCAACCGATCCCAAGCGCTCCAAAACGACCATCAGCGGAGGTATGTACTACCACACATTTAACCTCCGGTAATCACTTACCTCTCCTCTCTTAGGCTCCGGATTATCTACCCGACAAGTGTCGCCACCGAGAAGTCGACTTTTCTCTGGAGCTGCGAGAGCGGCTCTATGAAAAGGAGGAGGCCGTAGGTCGGTTGAGGGATAAAATGCGTGAGCGAGGGCGGGTATGTACAGCAGTAACTCAGCGTCAACGCACTTTACTAATCGATTATTCAGGCGTTTCAGGAGGAGCGTAAACAGCTCCAGAAGAAATACGAAAGCCTCCTCCAGACGATGATAGATGATTTCCAGGGTCACACGGATACACTGTCTGGATTGCAAGCATTGCTACAACAAAGGGAAGCTGAGCTGTCCTTGCTTCGAAATGAATTGAAGGTGACATTCACTGCTATATGTTATACATGTTTACTCATTAGTACGAACAGGAGCAGAGTGAAAACCAGGAGCGCCTCCGGGAACAATTCCAGAACGATCATCGGCAGGCTGCAGAACAACATACCTGTGAGCTGGATAAATTCCGGCAACAGCTCACAGTAAGTTCAACTCATGGGTGATCGCACTCAGGCTGAGAACTGACACCTGACACCTAGTTCGAGATTCAATCACAGATGGAGGCAATGCAAACATCCAAGACGGCCGAAATTGAGGCTCGTGTACAAGAACATGTTGCCAAGCTCAATGAAATGAGCGATCGCGCTCAGATGGCCAAAATTGAGGCTCGCGTGCAAGAGCATGTTGCCAAGCTCAATGAGATGAGCGATCGCACTCAGACGGCCGAAGTCGAAGCTCGCGTACAAGAGCATGTTGCCAAGCTCAAGGAGGCGATGCAGGTGCATCGTGCGACTATCCTACTATTCCGACTATTCCAAGGCTGATCCACGATTAGGCTGAGAAGGAGCGGGAGCTTGCCAACATCGAGCAGCACTATTCACGTAGCCGCAACAACGCACCTATCACACCTCAACACGACAACTCACCAGACCTACCAATGGACTCTGAACCAACAGGGACTCGTCAGAGGCAGCCCGAAGGTGTCTCAGTGCCTTCCGTGCAACGACCGACACCAATCCAACCCCCTCCTACCCCATCCCTTGATGTAATCAAGAGAATCCGAAGAACTCGGGGCATTTCAACGAGAACACGTCTTATTGGTATAGATATCAGGGTACGCAGCTATAATACGAGGAGCTCAAATGCTAATGCTAACATTCGCAAGAATGACAGCCGACAAGCGCCCACAGTGCCCGGTTCAACAGATCCTAATCTTGTCTCGGAGAAAACTAACAACGTGCCTGAGATCAACCCCGCTCACGTGTCCTCCATGATTGATGCCATTTCCAAAGGAGTCGAGGCAGCGATTCGCAATATCTTCGTCAATGGGAACCAACTTCCAACACCAGTACGCAATCCCCGCCGCAAAAAGAATGACGATCGGGAACTTCAGCTTGAGAAGGAAGCAGACCTCGCAGAGCAGCGAAGTTTTATCTTGGTATGTTGTTGGGCTTGCTGTTATGAGACCTCACTGATGTATGATAGGGGGAAGTTCGTCGATTGTTCAAGGACATACTGGGTATTACGCAGGACATTGACATCATCGCACACAACACGGACGCACCAGAGGATGTCCACGAATATGAGTACGAAGATGGACCCAGCCCAGACCACGACAACCTAGCCTTCGATCTCTGTCGCAATCACTCATCACCTTGGAACACTTACATCCTGGAACACCTCCTACGAGGACTTCAGGAACGCTGCAGTGAAGAGAAGTGGCCAGTCACAAGATCGGACAACTACATCCGAGATATTCTCAAAGATCGGTACAAACGACTGCGAACTGTCTGGCTTGGAGCGCAACCTAAGCTAACGACCCAAGGTGTCACAGAGACCCCTTCTGAAACGGAGGCCCGGCTCATCGAAGAGAGAAAGCAAGCGGCAAAAGAGAGCAGGCAGGCTACTCGGCGCCGAAATGTGATTGTTCATCCTTTGAACGTCTGACTTCACTGATCATTATCACACTAGAAATATTACCGTAGAATTGTGGTGCTCAAACATATGATCGCAATGAAATCTGATGGGCAAGCACCTCCAGGAGAAGCCAATGTTGATGTAGCTAGCTGGCAATGGCTTCATCGCCTCATCGAAACACTTGGGGAACACGGGATGAGCTCTGAGGAAAGCTCGGTAGAGAACGGAGTTGAGAACGTCTTGCGCGTGAAGCAAATGGAGTGGCGAAGGAACATTGATCCCGAACTGGAAATCATAGACCGTGAGCGCATCCTTGATAGCGATGTCTTTTCTGCTCAGGGTTCAAAACCACTGCCCAGGAAACGGGCAATGGATAATCCACCAACGTCCAGAACTCCAGCCAACGGCCTACCGCTCGCACTCTATGATAGCGCGTGGCTTCTGCAATTGACTGAACGCCAGTCGGAGCTCCTGCAGGCCTCCGAAGTGACATTCCCATGGAAAAAAGTTGTCGTCGCCTAGGATGATTGGTAGGTATTCTAAAACGATCTGATTGCACGATCTGATCTCGCTGACTCGTAACTCAGATTCGCCTCGGATTTGTCGGATGGGGTACAGAGACCATTTGTACAGATCAAATAGTATCCTTAATGTCGTTTGGAAGACCCCAGAGGCTGCGCATGATTGGTGAGGGCGACGGCACACTCCCCGCTGGCCAGGGAGACAGTGGGAGATGTCCGGGTCGCAAATCGGGCGATCAGTTCTGTCCGCAGTCCATATTTGAAACTTTGCTGTAGTTCTCGATGTCCGACTAAACTTGAAGAATCTAATGTGGACTTTATGTTCGTCTACATAATAAATTCCGGCTTAAATTTAGTTTTTATTGATGTTTGAAGTTTTGATGAAATCCAGACTTGAATAATCTACTTGAAGTTTAGGCGAACGTTCTTCCTACCACAAAATTTCATATTCACACCGACATCCAGGAGGAGGCAACACGTTCGCTCATATTCCAAGTATCGGCCCGCATATTTTCGACTGGGAAAACTTCAAGTCTCGCCATTGCCCGAACGCCAACTTATATTCCAAGTGCGGTCTTCACATTTCGGACGACATTTTCACCCGACTTAAATTCTGCAAAACGCGTCGTGATAGCCCCATCTCGCAGACCA
This sequence comes from Neoboletus brunneissimus, assembly GCA_003316195.1. Lineage (NCBI taxonomy): Eukaryota > Fungi > Basidiomycota > Agaricomycetes > Boletales > Boletaceae > Neoboletus > Neoboletus brunneissimus. Next base: position 10,209 of record QFEL01001806.1, on the reverse strand, counting down.
AGAACCATCGGATTTTTCCAGAAACAATGTCTCCTTCTCTCTCTTACTCTTGGCTCTTCCCCTCGTTCCTTCTGAGATGTCTCCGGCCAGAAAACGGCTCGAAACGTTGTAAGCCAACAGCTAGTAGAACAACCCCACGGTGAAATTAGGTCTCCTCGATTTTCTTCGTTGGTGGTTCTTCGTCGACAACGTGCCTCGGTAGCGTTTATCAGGCCGTCTGGCGAGATACACCTTGCTTCTCGACCTGGTGCTGTCAATGATACTCCGCTTGGCAATTTTTGTTCCTGCCCTGTTGTGACATTGGGTAAGTCTGTCTGTTTCTTTCCAACACTTATAGGACCCTTCGCCAACGTATTCGGCTATGGTGTTGTCTAAGTTTCCTTTTAGACCTGAGTATCTCGGTTACAGAATGTGTTAGGGTTGAATGGATGGATGGTGTGTAGCCTGTTCCTTGGTTGCGACTCTCCACCACGTGTTGGAGTCTCATCATATATCTCCCATCCCTTGCAACCAGGTGCCCTTGTCCTAGGTAACCATTTTTCATTCAAAGCTCACATTAACACATCCCTGGCCTAAACTCTCCATTCAGCGACTCTCCAATGGCGGCCCTACACGAGTACCTCCGTTCTCGTCGTTCCATAATGATTTGCGGGCTCTTCTCTCTCCTTTCGCAGTTCATTCAGGCATTTTCGTTCGAAGTGATGTGTATCGGGTGACTTTTCCATTGTGTCAGCTCATCAGCGGTGTTGACCGCCTATTTGGCACAGATACGAGTTCCATATGCTGGTGGTGGAGCTCTGGATGAGTGGACACTGATAGATCTGGATTTACAGATGCTGATACGACGCCAGGGAAAGATATCGGATGCACGTATCATCTATCTGTCCCACGAAGTTTAATGCGATTGGCGTCGACCACCCACCTCCCGTTCGTAGCCCAGATGGGCATCGTCATTGCAAGCATGGCTCTAGGGTGCGTTTCCTCGCATTTATCTCTCATCCACGACCCACCCAGCTCGCGCAGATATCTGCTTGGGCCTCCTGTCGGTGGTGCGTTCTACGCACGTTGAGGCTACTGTGCCCTGTTGGCTCTCGGGATGATATTCACCGCACTAGATCCGATGGAACGTGTACTTATCGTAGGGGGTTGCCGCGTCAAGATCAGGATGGGTCCCACGAGAGTGGAGCAAATGACTTGGCTAAAAAGGTCGCCAACGCGCCGGGAGAACCTCAAAGCAAGAGACCTATACCATCCCTGAACTTTGGATCGTCGACCACCGCTGAACCACCCAAACTCCCAAGCCATTCTGTGCTAGACAATAGCCCTCTTATTGACACTAATCACCCTCAAATAAAAATAGGGGATGCATCCGTCCTTCTAGTCGTCTGGCACCTCATGACCTCTCCACTCGCTCCTGCGCACACAGGAAACTCTACATAGGTGGGGTTAGTATTTATTGCCGCAATTATTCCAACAATGATATATAGTGCTGTATGTTCTCCGCTGTCCATTGGAGTGCAGGGAACTCAACACAGTGGCTTTTCATTACCAGCTTCACCCCTTGTAGGTTACCTCTCTGACAGAATCGGCTTCAAGTGAGGCGCCACCGTCTTCTTAATACCTGGCACCCCATGGTGAGGCGCATTGACGAAACGGTTCTCGCGTGTATTTTTGTTGTGCCCTTCGCGGTGGAAAATGGGTCGTTTAGCTTGCTCAGCCGACGGAGCCTGTCTTTCAATGTTTCAATGCTCAACTCACGAACGTGAGTATAGCCTCAATAGGTTTCTTCATTGGCGCTGTCGTTTCTGTGACGCGAGTTGTGGATGGAATTGGGTGTACATTTCTTTTTTGCTTTTGGATATTCTTGGTTTGTTGTCGATGTAAAGCGCTGTAGTCGGCGGTCCTCTAGATGCGCACATGTATGGCGTATTCAACGTGATCTGTGGATTAGGAAACCTAGGTAAGTACTTTAGACTCTCGGGCATCGCATTGTTTCAGAGTCGTGGCCCAGTTGGTGACATCCATTCCTGGCCGTTAGCGGGACCGATCATTGGGGGATAGGTGTGACGCTCTTGAAATTCGTCATCCAATAACTGATCCATCCCTTTCTCTCATTCAGATTTATGACTACTCAGCAGTTGGATGGGTGTTCATACGTTGTGGTAATATTGGGATAGTTATTCCGTGTGTGGTTGCGATACTGTTGTACATGGGCTAATAGCTGATCCAGCGGAGGATAATACCATTGCAGGGGTGTGGGACCGGAAATCGCAGGAGCTTTTGTTTCCGAGCAGAACACTGTTGAAATCTGGCTTACTATGTGGACTCGGGTGTCATGCGTATAGAATACGAACAGGTATATTTCTCGACTCACGATGGCTTTAGCACGCCGCTGTTCAACATTCAGGTCATTTCAAGCAGTTTATAGATTTGAAAGACGATCATTGACTGATTTGATACAGCTCTCGAATGCCAGTGCGGTAGTGGCTACGACGACTATCTTGGTCTTTTACGAAATGGATGAATAGGGGCTGACCACCGCATCATCAACATCCACGCAACCATGCGAAGCCTATTCAACAAAACCAGAATATCGCAGCCGCCTCAGGTTGTCGAAACTGCCTCGCTCTATGAATACCAGTCTGAGGTCAAACGGGGATCTAAACAGCGCGAATTCGAAACGGCACTCTTTGTCGTGTTTGATGGCGAAACATGACACCATTTCTCATCTGCGAGGATCGTGCTATATTATGACAAGGCGGAATGCATTAAAGATTCACCCGTACGACATCCTCCCGTTAAACGCTCAACAAGTTCTTACGTACTGCTGCACTACCTTGTGCTCAGTGTGTCCAACAGTCAGGATCGTTCACTCATAACCTCAGGGGTCAAGTTCATCATGCACTCCCAAACGATTATACTCTCCCACAGCTCACCGTCACATTCAAAGTCGTCCCACTCTACAAATCACGTTGTTTTTCTGGATTTGATCTCGTCCTTCAATCATCGGACGACGCACTGTGCAACCTACGGCGTTGCAATTTGGACCATGTTCTTCTGGAAGGCGAGTTCGCGACGACTCCGGACACCGTATCCCTGTCTGTGATCTTCAAGCACTCAGCATCGCTGCGTACCTCCCGAAGAGAGCTCAAATATTGTCTTGATCACCAGTTTGCCTTGATGGCTTCTAAGGAGTACGGGATCACTCGCATCGTGCGAGTCGTTCTCGAAGATATTATTCGTCCAAGAACTACCACATGCCGTCTTCCCACGGAACTTCTTCTTAAGATATTCGAGGACATTGATTCATGCAAGTGGCAGCACGATCTACTTTCATTTGCGCAGGTGTGCCGCAGATGGTCGTGCTCCCTGCAGGTTCTCTTTACTCGCTTACAGTGCGCCAAATGGGCGAAACACTGTAATGTCCGGTCACCATATCACTCTCCGGACCCTTACGCGTTTGCAATGGCATTCACCAAAACCCCTGCTCTTGGGCTTGGTATACGACGTCTCGCTCTCGACGACCACGTTGGGTTAGACTGTGAAATTTCAGGTCCTTCGGATTTTCGGGGAATTCAAACCTGCTTTCCTCCAGCTCTTGTCGCTGTCCTTCGCGCAACGAAGGAATTGCAGCATTTACATATCTCGCTAGTATATTCATCCCGAGCAAACACCGCATTTTCAGCTCTCCCTGAACTTCCTGATATACACACGTTATCCATCACGTCCCCCAGATGTCAATACCCGTTGCGATGGCTAAAACACTGGAATTACACTATCAGTACGGTCCAGCTCGCGCGCTGCATGGGACGGTGGCCAACACTGACATCGCTCACTGTCGAGAACCTCATACCAGGTCGCCTTGGAATGCGGCGATTTTTCTTGCAACCACCCGCGTGTGCACTGACACAGTTTTGCATTCGCACCTCGCACATATCGGATGCGGACCTCCTATATCTCACTGCGTCATCCGCGAGCACACTCACCCAAGTCACCCTGGAGTACTTGTATGGAATAACCCCCGCTGGACTTCACACGTTCCTCGACTCGATTTCTCGACAGGTGACCTCGCTGAAACTTGTTCTCTCGTGTCCGTCTCTACCCAATGCCGCCGAACAGGCACTGGATACATTGGTGGACAGGATGCCGCGTTTGGAGGAGTTAGGCATCGGGGGCTGTGTCGCAAGCGAGTGCATGTTGGGTCGGCGCTCCGAGATGTTTGCGAGGAGTTGTAGTTCAGGGGATGCAGCCGTACCAGTGGTTCGATTGTCGTCGATCACGTACGTCCCAGGGCTTTATGGACGTATACGTAACAAGGAGTGGCCTGGATGGCAGACGGGCGAATAGTGGTATAAATAGCTAACGCTGCCGGTGCTCAGCATATACATGACAAGGAGTGGCCTGGGTGGCGGGTGGTCGAATGTTGATTCGGGGGTATGTTTGGGGACGAGACGAAGGCATTGGGACGTGGATAAAAATCTTATCAAATAATACGTCGTGGAACCAGGCTGAGAGGATGCCTGCACAACTAGGTTCGAGTAAGTTGTACAAAGTATTACCGATCTGTAGCAACTTACCAGCGAGCTGCAAGGTACGAGCTGAAATGGGCATGCACAGGCCATTCCAGCTGTGTGAGGTTTTATTGGACCCGCTTTGCTCGCAGTTTTGAGTTTTCATTGGGTCGTTCAATACGAGCATTCTTTCCCCTCGTCCGCAATCAGGGGTCACATTATTGGATCATCTCGGGATAGTACGATTAGGACATTATAGTTGACAAGTGGAGGTAGGTTACTACGTCACCGCGAAGCCAAATGTTTCTGGGCAGAGTTAAAGAAAATGAAGACTCGGCACTCAGCACCTGGCCCTGCTTGTTGCCAGCGGTTGTTTCCATTCAAATACTGCCCTCACATGCGCTCGACGACCTAACGCTAGTCAAACCCATACACTCTATAAATCTCAACATTGTTGACGCATATGTCATGTTGGTCAACAGAGAATTGCATACTCGAAGGCATTCCAACATCTGCAGTGCGGAATGCCCAGAGTTATAGTTGCAATCTTGCAGGGCTGCTTTCGACTTCTGAATAGGATGATGTTCGTCGAATGCCAGGACAACTTTCGCCCGCAGTGAATACGAGCGACTACCTTCTATAGGAGACATTCCGCCGAGTTCACCTTTTCGAGATTCTGACCAGATCAATAAATAATCAGACGAATTATTGTGGTGCTATCTGCCAACCATACCTAGATGCACACTGCGGCGGATTGCATAACACACACTACGGGATTTTCACTGTGACTCAGTCCTCTACTACTCGACCGAGGTACGCAACTACACACTCTCACTACTATTATTCACTCACTGACATGTACCTTAGCTCTAACTCTCATTAGTTGGCACCGACGAGTTATCTTTAGCCCAGTAAATCATCATGGGAATGTGACCACATCCTACTATGGGAATATCGCCTGCAAGTGAACGTGTGATTTGTATCTTCCTGAGCGTCAATCAAATCGTTGTATCCAGCGCCAACTCATTCGAGCAAAAGCAACATATCATTGAACCACGAGTCACTGAATTTGTTTCTGAACAGAATGAGCAAGATAAGATAAGCCGATTATGCCCGCAAGAATCTGGACCAATGATGCCGTATGTGTTGATTGTGGCAATCCAAGAGCGGCTAGCGCTGATGGCGGCTTTGAAGCTACGCAATAGGGGCTCGTCACTGTCAACGCCCATGTGATCATGAAAAGCCTACTCAAGAACATATCGACTCAGCGGGCCATTCCAACCTTCCTTCATGAGTATCAATCGGATGGACCCAAACGCCGTGACAGCTCTTTCTGCACCGACTTCAAAACGAGATTGATCATCGTGTTCGATGGCAAAACACAACATTGTTTCTCCTCCGTGAGGATCGTGTTGTATTGCAACACTTCGTGGATGAAGGACCAGCACACTTGGGTATGTCCCTCCCCGGGCAAAGGTTCATTGAAGGAATACTCACGTACGGCCACCACTACACCACCACGCGTACAGGGCATTCGACAATCAGAGCCTGTCACCCACAGCTTCAGAGATCAATTCCACCACACGCCTCCAAATGATCCTATACTTCCACAGCTCACTGTTGCATTTGAAGTTATCCCTCGTACCAGTGCTGGAGTTTATTATGAGCTCGTCCCTCGCTCCTCAAATAACAAGCTGCTCAGACTAGACAGCAAGTCTGTCTACCTCCTTCTGGAAAGCAAGAATTCGATAACTTCAGACACCTTATCTCTGTCCGTGGCCTTCGAGCACTCGCACCTGCTGCGTACCACATTAATCCACCCCGCATCTTTCTGTGGTCACAATTACAATTCAGTGTCCTGTGTGGCTACTCACACCGTGCGAGTCATTCCTATGGATGGCGTTCGTCCAAGAACAAGTATTTGCCGTCTTCCGACGGAACTTCTTCTGAAGATATTCGAAGCAACCGATTCATGCGAGTGGCAACATGATCTACTATCATTTGCACAGGTGTGCCGACAATGGTCGTGCTCCATGAAGGTACTCTTCGCTCGTCTGGAGTCCCCGATATGGAAGAACCATTGCACTTTCCTGCCAACACAGTCTCTGGACCCTTGTGCACTCGCAAAGGCGTTGAGTGAAACGCCTGTTCTTGGACTTGGTGTGCGACATCTCGACCTCGACCAACACAATGGCTCGCTGGAATGCTGGAATCACGCCATTCAGAAAACCTCACCCAGTTTTACCTCAGCCCTCCTCGTTATTCTCCGCGCCACGAAAAAATTGCAGCATTTACATCTCTCCCAAGGGTATTCGTCCCAAGCAAACGCACTCTTTTCAACTCTCCCTAAACTTCTCGATTTACACACGTTATCCATCAAGCAGTGCGGATGTCCATTCTCAGAGGTGCCATCGATAGATTACTGGAATTACACTATCAGTACGGTCCAACTCGCGCGCTGTTTGACACGTTGGCCAGCACTAACATCCCTGACGGTCGAACATCTCCTGCCAGGCAGTCTTGGAATGGGGAGATTTTTCCTGTCACCGCCTGCATGTGCACTGACACAACTTTGCATCCATAACTCGCGCATATCGGACGCAGACCTCCTATATCTCACAGCGTCATCCGCGAATACGCTCACCCAAGTGACGTTGGACAACACGTATGGTATCGCCCCCTCTGGGCTGCACGCCTTCCTCGAGTCAATTTCTCAACAAGTGGCCTCGCTGACAGTTCGTATCTCGGTGGAGGATCAGTTTATGAACCAAACTACCGAACACGCACTGGATGATGTGGTGGATAAGATGTGGTGTTTGGAGATATTAAGCATCAGTGGCAACATTGCAAGTGAACAGATGTTGCGTCGGCGGTCCGAGACGTTCACAGGGAGCTGTAGTTCAAGAGATGCAGGCATACCGGTAGTTCGACTGTCAGCCAGCTTCGTCCAGGAGCTCAGGGACTGTCTACGTGACAAGGTGTGGCCTGGGTGGCAGGTCGTCGGATTGGTCTAGTCCTGGTCAGCATGAAGGAGACCGCGAACTCCCCGGACCAGGCCCGTGACGACTGAGCCTCAGAAGTGTGCGTTGGGGGAAGGGATGAAAACGAGATTGGAGTGTAGATGATGAGATTTCATATGGATTAGCGAGAGCAAAGCTGAGTTTCTGAATGCCTGCGGTCGTAAGCGCCTTCCCTTGCTCGATGCAACAGCAGCGATTACTTATATTTACGTCCCTAGTAAAGGTCCGCTTCGCCCTCGTTGCAAGACAGCAGAGAACATGCCTGCAGGCTATCAGAAGTACGAGGAATCTGATAGACTGCATGACTGTGGCATGAACAACCTCGCGTCGAAGTATTACTTCTTATTGTTTTCATAAAATCTATTCGACTAATTGAAGTGGAATTCGCCGATGCTTTCCAATGGGGCCTGGGCGAGCTGGAGTCATTCTGTCCTCGGCCAGACAGTGATGCAAACGGCTCCAACATTGCTTACCTAGAAATCTTGGTGCTTGCGATACTGTCTGCTTTCCTGTGGGTGGTCTGCTTGGGCATGAAGGGAGACTAAGAATTTCGTCGCTCGGGAAGGCAGAAGTGTAGTAGGAAGTTGGAACGAGTCGGGTTTACGTAAGTGACGCATCCGCTGGTTAAGTCGGTTTACAATACGGCCCCCCCAATTCCATGAAGTGTGCACTCGCGTGCGTGAACATCTGAACAACGACACTTCATCGTTATGATTCACTAGAAGGCCATTGTGTCGACCACGACCCAGCGTGGTCCACTAACTGCTGTACAAATCTAACTAGGAACAACCAACCTCCCCAAATTCGTAGGTACCTGGGATTGCCACGGGGCATCCAGCTCGATCTTGGTGCGAATTGCAATTTTCCTGGTCATCCGCATTCTTACAGCACCGCAGACAAAACCGATTTGCAGATGGTTCTACCCTTTATTGATGAAAACACGAGCATGACGCGCAACGTCACATCGAGAGTCAACCAACTGGTATCACATGGACATTGACAAAGGTCTTACTGTTCGATGAAGCTTGCTCCATAGCCTCCGAACGTGCACTGTGCACCGTTAGGGAACCTGTTATCAAACTGTCCCCCATCGTCGTCGCTCGCAAAAGGGAACTTGCTGGCGTCCATGCAGCCTGTTATCTGAAGTAAAAAAAACAGTTGACTCGTCAGTGGCCCGCTCTCACGGTCGGTAACTACCCACCTGCACGTATGATCCATCTGCCGCTGTATCGTACGCAGCCCCTGTGATGAACCCTTCTGGAAAAGGGTTTCCGCAACCACTTCCATCCGTACAGTATGCAATACCGTCTTCCTCTGCATCGGACACCATCTCTGCGAACGATAAAAGGAATCACAGCAAGCGGGAACACAGTAAATGGGGTACCCACCGCCTGAGCTCCGAGGTAACAACAGCGCAAACGCATTCCCTCCAGAGATATACACCGTCGTCGAGGTAGACGCGTCCCCTGTCGGTTCCGGTGTGGGCTGCTCGTTTTGGCGTCGCCGCCTGGTGGGGGTGGCCACCTGGGACCCCGCGCCAGGCCTCACCTTCGTCACGTTTTTGCGGGGCTGTGGGTCTCTCGGTGTGCCTTTGTCCCTGTTTCTGTTACCCCGTGCTGCTGCCGCTGCCAGCGCGCTTGTAGATGATATATTGTGACGGTTGTGGTGTGTGGGTTTCGGTACTCCAGTGGGTTTCGTGGGCATGGTCTGGGATGCATCAGCGCGGTATTGAGACACGCCAGCGGTACCCCTGCGAATCTTTCCTGATGCGCTCGGCATGATGATACAGAGGTAGACGATGATAGACATTGCGATCATGTTGGAAGATGTAAAGGAGAGCATGACATGTGTTCACAGGGATTGTGTGGAATGGAGAAGTCAAGGTGCGTCTACTTGCTCTGCAAGGACAGCGGGAGCGATCTAGGTGAGGCGGTTTGATGAAGTTGACATGGACATTAATCAACCATATTCCAGGTTGACGTGCGCGCGTTGTGGTCACGTGGATTGATTTCCATGTATCAGCAATCGCCAACATCTATGATCATTGTGACCAGGTATGCTAGCTTTGATGGTGGTGAGCTGGTTACCATTTCGACTGTCAAGGTCGTGGATTCGCGGTACTGTTATTCCCGATTGCAGTGGCGATGTGTTCACGGGAAATTTTCACTCAGCAATTTAACTGCCTGCCCGAGCGGGCCAACTGATCGATTTTCATCCGGAATATTAATGTTACGGACAATATTCGCCTAACGCGTCCGAGTTGGCTGCCAGATATGCGAGCGCGAATATCTCCTTGGCCTGAAAAGCTGGACGGACTGGTTGCCAGGGAGAAGTCACTCAGCTTAGTCCTGACTCCTCCCAGTGCGCCACTCGCCACCTTCTCCAAATCAGTCTGCAATAATTATTACTCCACCCTGTGAGAGAATTGTACAGTAACAATAATACGATGATGGCGGTGGCTACATTACTTCCATGCCTTGCATGCATCCTTCGATCAAGGCCTCCCGTCATTCATCACTTCTTGCATGGCCATCCATACGCCTCTGTCTACATCCACATCCCCGTGCCCTTGCGCCCGACCCCGCCGGCTTCCCTTCCCGCTTACCCCCACTTCACCCACATGCGTTGTCCGTGGTCCTTGCGCTCGCTTCGCGAGATGTCTCACCTCCGCAAACTCG
>QFEL01001801.1:0-25679 GCA_003316195.1 Neoboletus brunneissimus | reverse complement strand
TGCAACCATTGGCTATCAGACACCTGTATGCCTGATGAAGCGTTAGATGACCCAGCTTGGTTGGTAGACGTCATGCGGAGCCGCTGGAGGTCGGCATAAGAGCCTTGTCGACTACGAGGCTTGCTTCGGGGTGCATCCTCGTAGGCATGAAGATATCCGATCACATGGTCGTAATCTCCATGATCCTCCTCATCAGACTCATCGAGCGCCGGTGTTGCTGGCCTGCTGAGATCATGACTGGGTGTGCTCCCTCCCCATGCGCTAGTGCCATGTTGAGCGGTGCGACTCCAACCAAAGAGGCGTTCATCGAGCCACGTCTATCAGACGTTTGTTGTATTGAGCCAATTGCCAGGTAGTGATGTGTGCGTACTGACCATAGGATGAATGAGCAAATTTCCTTGCGCATCTACTTGTCCTACGCTGCTCTTCCGTCGCCAAACTCCTGGATCAGTGGACGGGGGAGCGCTCGCCGGTACCAAAATGCGGAACTGTCTGGGATGAGAAACGGAATGGCACTACTACACGAAAGGTGAAAGCATACCTGGTCGAAATCGTCATACAACTTCGGGCCAAATTCGTTAATTGCATCCGCCACTTCGTTTGAAAGACGCAATCTCTTGGCCTTTAATTTGTCAAGGTCTCGTTGTTGTCCGGGGATAAGAGCAACAATGAGAGGTCGAAGGGACCTAGAGAATGTTTCAACAAATGGGCAGGTCCATAGTCGGAATTTGCTCACTTGAAGACATCCATTCCAGCCTCACCGAATTTGAGGGCAGCATAATTCATGAAGGGAAGGGCACACATGACGAGGAATGGCGTCCACAGCTGTAGTGAGAAAGGAACACGGGCTTTCACAGCGACAACAGTTGCTAGAATTGCATAGAATGTGTACAGAACAGGAGCAATGCCCATGGAGATTAAGATCTTCCAAGTCGCAAGCACGTCTCGGCCGGCGACCTTGACGGCGGAGGCAGCAAGGGCCTCTGCGTCAAGGCAGACAAGTATAAGTTACGACTCCAATGGCCAAACGTCTTGCTCACCTTGCGCCTTCCTTTTCGATATGACAGAAGCAATAATGAACATCGGGCCATTCAAAATTACACCAGGCAGCGCCAATGTAGTCCAGACCATCAACAAGGCAAGGCGATAGAGAAGGAGACCAAGAGTTTTCCAGCCTGCCTTCTTGGCGCGAGGGACCTAAGATCATTACAGTAATTAAAAAGTCGCTCGGGAACAGGTGCGAACAAAGCATACCTGGTGATCACGAAGACCTAGGTCTCTTAGCAAACGATTGTACTTCAACACGTCGCTCCTGAGCTTCTGGACACGCGGTTCATCTTTAAAGTGTGTATAACCCTCGAGGAAACGTCGATTTAATTCCACTACTTGACCCAGCGTGAGATGTTGACCAGGGGTCTTGTAAAGTCGCCGAACAGCCTGTATAACCTGCAAGACATGTCTCAACCAGATTCCAAAATGCAAGAGTAATCAATCGCACCATGAGAGTGTCATAGTCGGGAGCTCTGATAGTCACAGTCTTGAGACCGTCATAGATCAGGTCGAGGAATTTGGCAACTGCCTCACGTTTGCGACTACCACCCTCTTTGAACATCTCGACCAACTCAGCTGGGACGTCCAGTGCGGTTCCGAACTCAACAACAGCACGAGAACGGAAGCGGTGGGCATGGAAGTAGGAAAGACCGACTGGCACGATTTTAACTTTGACATTCGGATCGTTGGCCATCGCTCCGAGAGCCATGATGGAGACGCCGGCTTTAAGGGGAAGTAAATCAGTGCGGTCATGACTTCCGCCTAAAGTCGTGTGAGTCATGTATAATGGAATTAATCACTGTGATTGACCTTCAGGAAAGATCCCGATACAACCCCCTTCTTTCAGCCTTTGATAAACTCCACGATACATCTCCTGCTGGTCGATGAAGGGAAGTGTCTTGAAAGTCAATCCATTCTGTCCTTGTGCCTTAACTTCCACCAACTTCTCTCTGATGCGTGCTGTTCCTTTTCCCGTCTCACCTCCAAACTCTTTCTTAATTCGGAGTTCTGTGTCTGAGATGACTTCCACCACTTCAGCCATAGCTGAGTTGACGGATTTTGACAACATAATTTGCATTTTCGGACTAAACTCAGACTTGAAACGTGTTCCTTCCCCAATGACAAGACACGGATCGCCCATGGACAAAGAAACAAGGCCGGTTCCAGGCTTCGCTTCATCAGCTGCCCGAGCCACGGGTACTTTGCAACGACTGAGTTCACCAATAGCCTCGAGAGATACACGATGCTTACTACTATCCATTTGACGAGCGAAGAAACCAACAGCCTTCCGATTCATGCTCTTTGCAGCTGTTAGGAATGCGACCCGACGACGAGTTTCCCTGAACACTTCAAGACTCAGGAGCAGAGGATCAAGGAACTGTGGTGATGGTCTGCGTGTGCGACAACAAAAGTTACCTCAGAGACATACCTGGTTATGATGGGGGGCGCCGACAAAGATGACTGGACCATCACGAGGGACATTGAAAGCACCGCGAGGGCGAATCTCTCTGAAGAATATCTGGGTAATTACCCTCCAGAACATCAGAGCAGCTTCATACGTCGCTGTCGGCATGCTGAAGACGGAGTAAGTGCGTCGTACAAAGTGTTATATAGGAATGGTCATGAAGAAAGAGAAGGGAAACGAGGCAGTCACTTGTCGGAACGTCCAGTCGAGGATCGTCGGTGCGTCGGGCGTCAACACGGCCAAACTCAACAGCGGGTGACATTCGTCGACTTAGCTATCATTATTACTACGATATTCTGCTTGCATGTGCATATTGTACAATGTCAGGCAACGGAAGTGAGGACGAGATGAGGGTGTAAGATGTAGAGGGAAAACAATCATTCAACGGATGTGCGCGGCTTGGTTGCACTAGCGGATGAACCATTGCTCGCCACGCTTGCCCGCTTGTACTGGAATATGTCATGTAATTTATGAAGCCTGTCTTCTCCAGGAGGATCCGATGCATGCAACGGCGATCGTGGACCACTCCCGGATTCCCGGGCCACAGGTGAGCTTGGGCTTGGCTCATTCCCATTAGCTTCGAGTTCTGCCACCAGCCGTGAGCACATTGCTTGGGGTGCACGGAATACACGTACTGGACAGGGTGCTGGCAACAGCCACCGTTCTCTCTAGATCCTCCGCAGCCCGACTAGCCAGTGCACGGTTGATGTATTTCCGGAATGCCGGTCCGGTCGCTTCGAGAAGCTTTTCTACCTTCGGTCGTTTCTGTGGATAGTTCTTCAAGAAATGGTGCAGTTCCGTAATGCCCTCCTTGTGCATCGCGCCAGTCGTCTCACTAGAGATGTGATTGATAATGGTGATAAGCTGGGCCTCTGGATCCGGTTCTTCTACAGGTGGCGAAAAGCCATTGTGTGAGGATATGCTTGGACTAGTCTGGTGGCTGGGTGAGGAGCGGCGGTAGTTAGCAGAACCCGATCCCGTCGGAGAAATGGGTCGACTAGAAGCGGCTGAATATGGCCGACTGATAGGGTCCGGTGGACTGCCACTTGCCCTTGTTGGAGGGTCTGCGGGTTTCGAAGCCGAGTTTAGGATACGGTACACGTAGGGGTATACGATGGTAGCGGACGGGTCATCGAATGAAGCGGACAGAATATCGTAGGATTCATCTCCGTAGTGAGCTGCGTGCTAGATCAGGAAACAACAATAGTGCAATAACATCACATGTCACACATACCAACCACATGCTGAATGATGACTTTGATGGTCCTCAGTGGCATGTCCCCACAGGGGACCTTATTGGTCGCTCTCGCTCGCCATTCGTTGGGAGGAACAGATTGCAGGAAATGTTCCACCGCAGGTAGGAGCTCCACTGGATCCAACTTTTGCTCCTTGAGATCCTGAGGGATGTTCCGCGCAAGTTTCCACACGCATTTGAGAACGAGTTCAGCAACTCGTGATTCTTTCGACTCGGGTGGCGTGCCGGTGCTAGGGAACGGCTTGACGATTTGCAAAAGGAGGGAGAACAAAGAACTTTGGGCGTTTTCAGCACATATCGATCATGCTAGACGCGAGAACAACTAACCGGAATATTGACATTCTTCGGGCTGTCGAAAACAGACGCAAAATAATCATGTTTATGAATCGTGACAAATCCTTGACCTTGGTAACATTACTTTCATCTGTCTCTAGAAGGCGTAGTGTGAGTTCTTCGAGTAAAGGCGTAAGGATTTCAACAGTCAACGACTCCGCCAGGAATGTATGGTCGCAGAAGGTATTGAGAGTTTGTATGAGGTGCTTGGCAAGCCGGAAATTTTCGTCGAGTACCAGTTCTTCTGGCCTCTCAAACACATGGGTCATTTGTAACGTGATCGTCTCGATCAGGCCCTCGGTGTGCTCTGCAAGGTCCCTGTATTCTCGTGAAGTATGTCCGTCTTCAGGTTTCGTCATAAGTATCTTCTGTATCTTCTTGAGTGCGTCAACACTGCGTGACGGGTCACTACTGAGGATACTTGAGATCGTTATCGTGACATCGTTTGCGACATTGGCAGGGGCATCGTCATAAGAAGGAGCAGAGTCCACCAAAGTGTCGATAGTATCACTATATGGAAGGGGAGGTGTATCTGCTGTCTGGGACCCATTCATTCGGGCCACATATGGCAGTTCAGATGGTTCTTCAGTGGGTCGGATTGCAGCGTTGCTAGATAATGCAGGAACAGAGGGGCGGGTTACAGACCGGGGCTGTGCCAAGCGAGAGGGGAGCATGCTTTTGGGACGCAAACCAGACGCCGATGTAACTGATGGAATACCGGAAGTACCTATTGCGGACGGTGCGGTCACACTAGGACTGGGTAGCTTGGATGCTCCACGGGGTGGAGAAGACGATTGACCAGTTGTTTGCAATGGTGCGGGGGAAGCAGATCGTAACGACCGGCCGGGAGAACCAGGTCGTGCAATGCGAGATATCGTGGAGGCAGCGGGACTTGTAGGACGTGGTATACCACCCAACTTCCCAACAGATGGTGATTCTGGTCGCGAACCGACGTTTGCCAGTCGAGCCACTTGCGAGGGAGGCGCAGGAGTTTGGTGTTCTGGCTTAGCAGGACTGCTTGGACCTGCAACACGCCGAAGACGCTCTTCAAGTTGTGTCTTATCTTTGGGAGAAAGGGGTCCAACTAAGGTCCATACCTTCTCTCCAACGAGCACATATGCCTCACTGTGGATGACGAGTTGATTGGCACTCCGTCTCAAACCAATGGCTGACATACCTGAGGAGGGACAACGCTGACTTGCGAACAGCGGAGTCTTTGTCAGCAATCATCGATCCGACAATGGGGAACGCTTTGGTGGGCTGATTACACGCGCCCATTCCGTTACGTTTCAGCAAATTCGCCAGTTCGTCCAATGCGCCTTGCCTAGTTTTTGCCACCTTCGCTTTTAGACCGTGTTCTAGCAACAAGTCGAAAACCCGACTGTATGCATAGACTTTCGGCAGGGATTGTATTATGTTTTGGACACGAACACGCATAGGCTCGCGTGCATCACCAAGCTGGAGATGAGAGACTCAACAACGTTCATACAACCAGATATCTTGAGAGCCCCTCACCTTGTAGATAAATGTCGGGACGAAACAGAGCGCTTCTGAATCCTCAAACTGGGCATCGACGCTGCGTAAGAATGATACAAGCGCTTCTATCGCGTCCAGACATTTCGAAGTTAAATTTGATTGTGGTTCGTGAGCCTTGATAGAAACGTATTTCAACGCAAGGTCAGAGCATGCTAGGCCGGCTGCACGCATATCGTCGACAGGAACTCCGTATTTATCTTCTCCTGACGCGGCAGCCAGGAAAAATTCTTGGATGGTAGAGAGCCCAGAAACGTGATCATTGACTGCGTTGTGGTCATGGCTGAAGAGCTGACTGGCTAATTCTTTGGATACATGAGCCTCCATTTGATGTTGCAGCAGGTCTGCGAGATCCTTGCGCGTTGGTCCAGTCTCGTTGATCCATTTTTGAAGGTCTTTTGCCAACCTCGCGCGCTTCGCTTCCATGTTCGTGCTGGAAAAAGGAAGAGAAGCTAATGGGGTTGGAGTAGTAGCTTTTGCAGGTGGAGCAGTAGCGCCTGGTCGTTTTAGTCCAATCTTTCCCGGCACCTTGGCCGCATTCAAAGATTCTTCTACGGGCTCCTCCCTTGATTCAGGTCTGGCTGTGCCTTGTGGGAGCTTCCTCCTAACGCCGCTGGGTTTACTTGGAACTCCAGACGTTACGGGAGCTGCAGGCGGTGGAGAGGGTGGAGGTGTTGGGGAAGGTGGGGAGGGTGGAGGTACAGCAGTGACTGAAGCCTTTGCAGTTGGTTTGGCTGGTGGAGCGGAAGTTGGGAGGGGTGCAGCCAAGTCTTTGGCAGCTTGAATGATCGGAACGGCAGTTTTGCGAGACGCTGGTTTGAGAGCACTCGTGTTTGCCATGACCTTGTCGAAACCAACGAACGTGATCAAGGATGGAAGGAGTGCTTGAGCACCTTTCCTGACGTCCGCGTTGCGATCGTCCAAGCAAGAAACGACAGTGCCTGCCCAATTACTTAGGTCGAGTAAAGATGAAGGGGGACTTTCCTTCAGATAATCGGCAATCCATCCCATGAGGGATGCCCGCTGGGTAGGATTTGTCGCTTCAAGTGCAGTACCGAGGAAATGGACCATGGAATCGATGCCCTCACAGGCGTTTGCCATCGCTGTCAAAGTTTGGAGAGCAGCCGCTCTGATGGGTGCTTTCTGATCGGAAAGCACAGTCGCCACTGGAACGACGAATAGTTTCGTGTACTTGTCGAAAGGTTTCCCCATGCCCGTAGCAATGCGTGCGACGATATCGAGAGCGAGGGATTGAACTGCCTTGTTGGTGTCAACTACCCGCGCCTTCAACACTTGCGCAATTTCGCCCATCGTTGGTTTCAGTCGTTTATTAGCACCTTGGTCTAGAATTCCCTGTAATGTCTCCAGAGCTTCTTTTTTGGTCTTCCACGCATCGTTCTTTGCGTCAGCGAGGATAGTAGTACCCTTGAGTAAAGCGTCAATCTCAACTCTGGGGAAAAGGTCCTCCAATGGATCTGCGGCGCCTTTGCTTCCTGCAGCGGATGTGGGACCCATCGAAGCAACATCGGCGGATGTCCGGTTTGGTTGTGGGGCAGGAGTCCCTTCAACCTTATCAAATTCGCTCTGGATCGTCCCTAGAAGCTGTGGGTTGATATCTTCCAAAAAATCCTTGATTCCTATGCATGGTCCAATGTGACACTTGATGGCGTGGTGAATAGGAGAGTAAAGACGTACCTGTTCCCGCAAAAAGTCTTACCGTGACAAGAGTCTTGGTTGCGCTGGTGCGTACAGCGGCATTGGAGTTCTTCAAGGCGGTTTTAAGGAATTCGATTAGGTTACGAAGTGAGAGTCCAGCAATTCCAA
Source organism: Neoboletus brunneissimus (assembly GCA_003316195.1). NCBI lineage: Eukaryota > Fungi > Basidiomycota > Agaricomycetes > Boletales > Boletaceae > Neoboletus > Neoboletus brunneissimus. Next base: position 18,219 of record QFEL01001801.1, on the reverse strand, counting down.
ACTCGAGGACCGCTGCATCCACCCAAGTCAACGCATCGGCGAGAACTTTGGGAGCTTTCTGTTTGCCTAATGGCTCGTATGCTAGATCGACCTGTCTAAGTTTTCGGCGACCGCATTCGACGGATGGCATGTCGTACCTTGATTAAGCACAAACTGTAAGGAAGTTTTCTCGGCAAAGATTGTGAGTGCGTCCCCGGCAGGCTTCTTTAGCTTTGCGTCACCAAGCTTTTCACTCAAATGCCCAGTCGACAAGGCCACACAAGACCTCCCGAAAGACGGACAGCGCTCAGCGAGAATGTTCAAAATGCTATATAGCTTGGCTGAAACCTGGATAAAGAAATTATTCAGCGAATTATCAACCCTGGGAGTGAAAACAGGGCACACTTGGAAATTCTTTTCAGCCCAACCTTTCTTAGCAATTGCCCTTACAACGACCTCTGCATCTACATCTTGCACTGTCCCTTCAAGCCAAGTAGTCATCTCTTCACATGCGGCAAGCCTTGCTTTCCAGTTCGCGTCCCCAAGCCCCTCCATGACAGACCCAGGTACGAGGCTAGCAGCAAGTACTTCAGCATCCTCTGGAGTGTGTTTATACTTGAATGTATCGAGAGCACCCGGTGCAGCCGGTGGAAGAGGCTTTGCGCCTTTGGCAGCGGCAGTGGGGACCACTTTCTTCATTGTAGACACAGCAGTTGCAGGAGCACTAGACTTAGATGTCCCATCAGCGGACGCATCGCCGTTGGCTTGCAGCCCCTTCTTTGTCTGCAATGTACGACTACGTCAGCGTCGAGTATTTGGGGCACCGAAAAGACAAACCGAAAGCCTTGCGGGTGGTTTCCCTGCAGGTTTCTTCGGAGGCTCGTCCTGTGAGAGTACATCCTCAGCGGCTGGAGACGATATTGGCGGATCAGAAGTTGTCTGAGCTGATGCCTTCACAGGAGGCTTTTTCTTAGGTGGCTCTTTCGCAACTGGCGGCGGCTTCGGTGGGCCTCCAGACCCGGACTTGCACTTCACGGTAGCCTTGGCGTAGGCTTCCTTGACCTTCGCCTTCCGTACATCTGCCAAACCATCCATGAGAGCGTTCAGTGGCCGTTCCCCAACCATCTTCATCAAGGTCCCTAAACATACAGCAGCCTCGCTGCGAGCACCTTCAAAACTATCTTCAAGAAGGACGGCGAGAGGATCTGTCAGTGACTTGACCTGCCCTGGTAGGACTGGACTTGTGGAAGTTGCAAGACAACGAGCAAGGAACTTCAGAGTCCCCTCCTTGACTTGAGGATTTTTGTTTCCTAGCGCTGGAAGTAAGTCTGACACTATGTCAGGAAGAGATGTCTGTAGAGCCGCGATTACGGAGGGGGATCAACTAGAGAACGCTGAAAATGCTCACGGTCGTGAAAACGGCATCCAAAGCAGCTCCTATAGCATCTGTGACATTGGCTTTTCTTTCCTTCAAGCGCTCCAACATGGGAGGGACCACTGCCTCCCTAAGTCTTCCAAACGAACTCATCACTCCCTTGGCGAGCCCTTCCATAACATTGGCGGCTGTTATGACACAGTTAATGTTCGCATCTTTATGTATACAAGTAGCCAGAGACTTTGCGAGCTCCGCCAGTTCTGGTGCATCCTGAATCCGGGGGGTGGCATTGATGAGTGTAAGCAGGTCGTCCAGTACCTCTTTGCGCTCTTTCCATTTCGAGGATGCGAGATTGGCCTGCATATTCGATGGAAACTTGGTCACGATGTTGATAGGGTCTGCGAGGCTGCGTGGATCAGGAAGATCTAGCTCTATTGAAACAGAATGAGTGGCTAGCAAAAGACATGGTGGGATTGCTTACCCTCCGCTGCTCCAGTATCTGCGGCATCCCCACCGATGCCAGCGTCTGCATTGGCCTCCGCTTCCCGTTGCTGTTCCCTTGTCGATCGTTCGGCCTTGAGTGCCCCTTTTCCTTTTCCCTCTTTCTCCATGCCTTCAAATGCCTCTTGCAGCTCTTTGACCTGCACAGGCTTAAGCTCAGCTAGCCATGGGTCGATGGTTGGTCCAATGTACTGATATAGTGTGTGGGTGAGTTGTGTGCCTTCAGCGCGAACGTTCTTGTCCGCATGAGCAAAAATCTTGGGCAATGCCTTTAGGACTGGGGCGGGTGGCGTCACCTGCGTCCCAAACGCCCTGTAGGTAGCTGAGTGATTGACGTACGAGAAAATGACATCTGTCAACTACTCACCGAAGGACCTCCCTGAGCGCAAAAACACTGGCTGCAACCGCCTTTGGCTGCTTTGCCGCGAGACCAGGGATGATGTCCGCCTGCAAGGAGGTGAACATGATCAGAACGATTATTCCAAAGGTGACTGACCGAAAGTCGATCACACGCACCACCACCCCTGCACCAGAGTTCTCCGCCTCGACGTATTGCAAAATAAGTTCTATCGCTTGATTCTTTGTCCCTGCCCTGGCAGAACCAAGACACTTGTCAACCAAGGCAGGAACCACTGCGTCTCTGGATTTGGCAGCAGTCTCGCCTGCGAACTTGACCAATGCTACGAGACATTCTACGCCCTTCTCTTGTGCCACTGCATTGGAATCGGTTGCTATCTTCTTGAGAAGATCGGGGTTGGATATGTATGGCTTGAACGCTGGGTCTGAATCTGATGCAGTTGTTTGGAAGGTCTTGATGAGAGACTCATAGGCATTTACACGGGCTTTCCAGTTCTTGTGGGCGAGCCTTTCGGAGATCGAGAGTGACGAAAAGTCTTCTTCCTGAGGAGGAGGCCCGTCCATGCCCGAGGAAAGACTTGTTGCAGGTTGAAAGCAAAAAGTTGAACACTCCTCGCGACTTGCCTTGAACGACTCGGTCGATAATCCCAGACGCGTAATTATGTAATCGAAATAAACAACACGTGACCGACTCCACTACCGCACGACCAGAGACAGACCGACTTCCGTGACAAGATCCCAAACCTGTTGTGCCTCCCCGTCCAGAGTGCACTCCTCGAAACTTCGCATCGCCGAGGCAGAGTTTGAATATCGCTCAAACACAGCTTCTTCGTCCACTTTCATCCCAAGGTTGTGGAACACCACCATCAGTAACCATTGAACGTCCGAGCTTGCTTCAAACATTGAGAGCCGTGCGTAATCAGCTTCTGCCATGAGGAGGTGGGGTAAAGCTTCACGAAGTCCTGCTTCTATGTGCAAAAATCCGTTCCCACTGAAGCTGTCGCTGGGAGTCAAATGGACACGTACCTTTCGAACCTGAAGAGGCAATGATACATCTTGCCAACGTGTGGCAAGCAAACGCCCGGTGTTCCAGCTCGCGACCAGTCAGAACCTGTCCCACGGTCAAGTTCGCTTGGGATGTAATTGAAGGATAACCTGCGTCTTACTTGAGGTAATATCCCCTCCAGCAGGCGTTGGCAGTGCTTGGTCATCCCAAACTCCAGGCCAATGTCCGCGAGAAGGATGGTCCCAACTCTATACAAGGGAAATCTACCTTGAAATTCAGCGTGCCACAACGATTGGAGCAGCGGCTGGATCGCTGTGACAGCTTGTCCCCGTCGCTGTCAATGAAATGAAAATAAATAACACACCCACGGCCTGAGATTCTCGCGTACACGGGCATGCATCACCTGATGTATTTCACTGCTGATAGGAGGAAGTGGAGCCACGCTGTCATCAAAGAAATACTCTTTTGAAATAAATGTCGAAGATGTCGGCTGGCGGGGCAATAAAAAGTCACGGAAGAACCTGCGCTGATTCCTGTGCATACATATATGAAACAAGTCAGTGTGTGATTCGAAATCAAGGACCCACTCACCTCCGACTGCTCCTCAAAGCCAATATGTGCCAGATCACGATCGCCCACTCTTGATATTGGTCGAGTGAAAGACCCTGCCATGTCTCCGGACGAAGGAGCAGCGCCAAAGCAATTTGATACGACCCAGACCGAGCTAGCTGCTCGAGAACATATGAAATGCGATCAAGACCAGTGTTGCATTATCCCACGAAACTAACTGACCCTGTAAGCCCGATTAAGTGTTACGTTGAGATGATTAGGGTCGTCGTCCCCTGCCTTGGCGAATGCCAGGACGAATGATTCTTCCACTGCCGCGAGATCATAGCATCCTAGGGATTCGTCTAGCAAAGCTGGTGACATAGCTGTTCAACAAAGCATACCCAACGTGCTCCACAAGACAGCCTGCATGGCGTGTTGTCCGAGTATCTCTCGTTCGCAAGACGCCGTTTTCTTGAGGTCAACCCAGTGATCGTATAGTCCGAGGGCTTGTGCAAGTTTTTCAAAACAGAGTGTCAGAGGCTGGCCCTATGACCGACATCGATCAGTTGACCGGCTAATACGTAAGGTTTTAGCCGTGCAGAAATCGTACACTCTGTGGCTGTAGGAGCTTTGCAACATCAAAAAGGACCTCGGAGGGATGCAAGTCCGGCTGAATTTCATTCAGTAGAGGAGTGTCATCGGCAGATAAATCTGGAGGCAAGCGATGCAGCATGCTGTTTTTAGGACTCATAAGTGATCAATACTTGCGAGAGACGGAGTCGACCGAACCAACCTGATGCAGTGCTGCAACGTGACACGATCCCCACTAGTGCGTGCGACTGCGATCGCCTCTTGTAAAAGCTGAGAAATGCATGTTCAGTCAGGGAAAGCGGTTTTCAAGATGGTCGTGGACCTTGCGGGCTGCGGGATATTCCTTGCGTACATAATGCATACGCACGAGGTTGAGGAGTGCGTGTTGTCGTATTCCTCTGCGAACAGACATATGAATATTAAATGACATAGGGGGGAATCGGTACGTACGAATCGTTGTGATCATGGAAACGTTGTTCAAAGTACCTTCGCAAATTCTCGGGCCCTATGACATCGTCGCCGGTCGAGCGACCTTTTTCCCAGCTGGGAAGTCGTTAAATATCGTTGGAAAATGGACCGTTTGGTACGAAACCCTACAGTTCCCATGGTTCTGAGCGAGCCGAAGACTTCAAATCGGAGTTGGTTTTAAAAATCCAAATGTCGCCTGTGAGAGGGTCCTTTTCCACAGCACTGTAACCAGTCTGTTGGTCTCCTGCACACCAAGCTTGGTAGTCTCTTTGTAATTGCATGACCCCATAAAATGAGAGCTTGATGAAACTGACGAAACAGCGACGACAGAAGTAGCCAAAGATCGAGCGGCGTGCCTGGTTGGTTGACCCACTTGAGTCAGTGGATGCCATGACGTGAACGTGACAGGCGTACGAGGACATTGGACTGGCACCGAGCGATTTTCAGTGGGGCAATCAAAGAGTCATGTCATGTATGTACCTCGTCTTCGGCCTTTTCCACGAATATGGCAGGGGTACCTAGAAGATGACTGAATCACTGATGGGTTTGGTCCATACACCGCGCGACGAACTGTGAAAAAAGTTGGTCAACTGATCTGCACTCGTGAGTTGGCTTGGCTTGCGGACTCTCAGTCAGATGACTGGAGGATACGAGATAGCTCGGTCTTACCACTGCCTCGAGAGCCATGAGGAGGTTCCGGACATTGGGGGAGTCGATGTCCGGTGCAGATCGTAGTATCGATAAGATTTGCTGATGGGTTCTTGGCTGCACGACCTGGTGGAGTGAGATGACTTGCGAGCAAGCAAGGAATATGCTCACCTCGGAAACTTCGAAGAGCAAGAAGCGATATATGAACAAGAGGAAGTTGGGCGGAAGATTGTTGTGGAACTCTTTGAATACGAGAAGAAATATGGCGATGAGATCGATGTGGTGTGGACGAAGAACATGATGGACGGGCGGAGGAGTCCCTGGCTTGTAGTCCATCGTCGTCGGACTCCTGAGCGAACGAGCGGGCCCACAACGGGCGTGCAGATGGGAAACACCTTCCTCTTTCACGTCCTCCAACACCAGCACTGGCGAAAAAAAAAAACGACCTGGAATGGGTCCCAAATCAAAGAAAAGAGCTGCACCAGCAGCCCCAGCGGTAACTACAGTTTTGAGTTCATCCAGAGACTGTCGTTCACTCATATCACCAGCGTCCAGCGAAAAAGCAAAGGGTAACATCAGGCCGGTCGTCCAAGCATGATCTCGCAAAGTCCGGTGGGAGCAAGCCAAAGGGAAAAGAAAAGGCTTTTGAGAGAGCGTACATCGCCATACCTGGCGCCGCTCCCGACGACGATGTCCATGATGACGGTCTTTCTGAGGACGATGAGGCCTTGTTGGACGAGTTTGGCAACACCATCGACTTCCTCGCCGCCCTGGATCACCAGGGCATAGCAAGGTATTCCGTCCCTCTTAACATAGTCCAGCCACAGTAATGATTCATTCAGGAGCAAAAAGGAGACCGAACGCCTCCGCCAACTCCACAAGCCCGTCCGCAAGCCCAAAGTCGACGACCTACCTTCCCTTGATTCCCATGATGAGGACTCGGAGTCTTGGAGTACCGACATTGGAGATTCCGACGAACAGCCTCTTGACTTGGACTCTGATGCCGAGATGCCATATGAATGTGTCCCACGACTGCACAAACTTCCGGAGCCAGAGACACGTCGAAACATACCTGGTCTTCCAATCAAGCTTTTTGATGGCCGAATACAAGCTTCCAAAAAGGTGACCTTGGCGCCAGCTCCGGTCGATGACGACGAAGACACGGAAGACTCTGTCCGATCTCAATCTCCGCCGGCAGTGCCTTCAACAGTGGAGGACGTAGCGACTGGTGCTCGCTTCGGCCGACCCGCTGTCGTAGACGTGATTGGGAACAGCTCACGCAAAGCTAGGATTCAGGGTGCAAAAGATCAAATAGCCAGCCTTTGTCAGGAAATAATCGCCGATCCAGAAAACAGTGTCCGTCTGCCTTGATCGACACTTCCGTTTTCTCGTCTCATGTATCATTTCAGCTAGGCCTACTTCGTCGCTTGCATACCTTTTCTCTCGAGGCAATCACGACCCCGTCACGTTTGGAGCCAGTGACAAATGATTCTGCAATACGCAAGCTCGCTATCCTTTCGCAGCTCGCAGTGTTTAAAGACATCATTCCTGGATATCGGATAAGAGCTCTGACGGACAAGGAAAGGACTGAAAAGGTCAGCCAGATGGTTTCCCGAACACGTGAATGGGAGCAAGGCCTTGTACTCGTGTATCAGTCCTATCTCCGCGCTCTCGAAGCCGAACTCAAAGGTGGGTATTGGTTTGCGCCGCCTCGTGTTCCTGTTTTGAGCGTCCATGAAGTCAGGAGTGACCTCGTCGATGTCGCCCTCAAATGCATGTGCACTCTCGCCACAGATGTCACACATTTCAACTTCCGGGGAAACCTTATGGCATGCATTGTGGCCCGGTTGAGCAAGAAAACATGGGATGAGGTAAGGTTCTCCTGAACATGCATCCATTTCGAGAGCCTAGATCGACTTGATCCCCAGTCGTCTGATCTGTGTTTGAATACTCTGATCAGTATCTTCCGAAACGATCTAACCGGCATACCTTCTCTCGAAGCCGTACAATTGTTGAACCGAATGATCAAAGAAAAGCATTTTAATGTGCACCCAGAGGTTCTCACATGTCTTTTGTACTTGCGCCTCAAGAGCGAGCTGGGCGTGCGAGCTTCGAACTCCAGGGTCGACAAAGAAGAGAAGGCTAACACTTACCCCAAGGGAAAAACGGCGAATCGCAGGACTATAGGTAAATCGACAGACCAGCCTTATCTGAGCAAGAAGGCCAAGAAAGCTCTCAAGGAAAAGAAGCAAATTGAACGCGAGGTACGGGATGCAGAAGCGGAAGTGGACAAAGAAGAGCGGGCTAGGACGGTGAGTCATGGAAGAGACGTACTTCTTCGATTACCTGACCGGTGTGGCAAAAGCATACGGAAACCCTGAAGCTTCTTTTTGTGTTGTACTTCCGAATACTCAAGAACCCTTGTCGGACACCTCTTTTGCCGGCAGCCCTGAGGGGTATATCCAAATACGCGCATCTCGTTAACATCGACTTCTTCCAGGATCTAATGCAGGTTCTCAAGAGTCTCATCATGCGAGAATCTGATGTGATCGACTCAGATGACAAGGGATCACGTAGCTTGGACCAGAACACAGATATACAGCATCGCTTGCTGTGCATCGTGACAGCGTTTGAACTATTGTCTGGACAAGGTCTGTTTCACTCGGCACTCTGTTGTGAAACATGCCTCTTAATGTTCAACCAGGCGAAGCATTGAATATCGACCTCAGTGATTTCGTCAATCATCTATACTCCATCATATTGCCCATTAGCGAGCTGCTACGGATTGACGAATCGCTGCCTGCCACAGGGTCCCGAACGAACCATCAGCCGACCGTCGCGGATATGTTATTTCGGACGCTGACGATCGTGTTCTCTCCGCGAACTGCGGGCAACACTCTGCCCTGGCGGTCTGCGGCTTTTGCTAAGCGCCTTCTGATTGCTTCGTTGAATTGGTCACCTGCTGTGGCGCTCCGCGCCCTGGATTTTGTTGAGAGTTTGCTCATGAAGGAACCCAAGCTTGAAGCGTTATTGTCCACCGACGATCGTCATGCGGATGGAGTGTACCTGCCAGAAGTAGAAGATCCCCAGCTTAGCCATGCATTCGGAACATCGTTCTTTGAATTGTTGCAATTGCAACAACGCCACTTTGATTCTCGAATACGAGAATCGGCCCGTAGGCTCTCTAGTTATACTAGGACGTAACGGTGATTAGACGTACTATGGGTTCACAGTGACGTTGAAGAATGTATCTACAGTACTTCATGTAGAGTGGAGGATACAAAAACAAAGCGAGATCGATGAAGACGAAAATTAAATTGTATACTAAAAAAGCCCAAACGAGGGGAAACGACAGTTCAAGGAAGACAATATCCAGGGTGGAAAAAAAAAGATACAGGCGTCCAATGGCGGTGAATGTCCGAGTAATGAGGACGGTCATGAAGGTCATGAAAGCAAAGAAGGCATCATGAACGCCGCCGAGTACGACGACGTGCCTGAACGGGAGGTATCCGCGTTGATAGATGACAAAGCATAGGATAGAGAGGGCTGAACAGGAAGGGTGGCGCGCGGTATGCATTGCCCCGGCATATGGGTATAGGTAGGCAAAAGGGAGTCGGCGTGATAAGCGGACTGTGGACTTGGTGTCCTTTCCGGGCGACCCTGGTATTTTTGGATCCCGATGAGCTTCGCAGCAGGCATGCTTTCACACTGCCCTCTATCCAGATCGTAAAAGATGACTGCAAGGACCTCTTCGTTTACAATAATTTTTTGCACGATACAGGTCGGCGAGGCTATGATGGGCACGTGGTGAACATGAGGAGGGTGTGCAGACGGATAGGTGGAGAATTACTCACTGGAGTCAAGCCACCGGCTGCGACTCAACGGTGAGTCAGGAAGAAGCAGCGTAACGCTCTCCAACTGGTCGTTCCCGGTTGATTCCGCACTCATCAGGGTACAGTGGTTACTCTCTCGAGAGGTGCACTGGCCGCGTACGAGAATGGCAGTGGAACACCTAACGATGGCAGAAGGCCGCATGGCGCATGTGACAGACCCTTGGAAGCCGTGTAGTGCTGGAAAGGACGGTACGTCAATCGGTGGGAGATGTAGCTTGATTCTCAGGACGAGTGCTGGGGAGGGGTGGACGAACGGCTGTGTGGAGGATGTAAGAGCGTCGACGGGAAGGGTCAGGGTGGGCATGCCCTCTGCCCATAGGGAGAGCCTGGTGAATGCGGTGGGACATGGAGCGGGGTCAGCGGAGAACAAAGAAGACTCGGTGAATAGGAGGGGGGAATCAGACAGGGTGGGCTGGTGAGAGGGCTCGGGTGAATACTGTGAGGTGAAGTCGAACGTTTGATCGATGGCGGTGTAGAGGGTATTCGGACAGGATTGAGTTGCCGACGGCCGACCGAGGTCGGAGGTCCAGTAGGAAGACAGCGGGGAGAGTCGGCGAGGATCTGTGCGGTGACAGTCGGACGCAGATAGCGACCGAACACGGCGAGAGTCGTCGTCAAAACGGGACGGACGGATGGCGTGTAGATGTGGGAGGGTGAGTTCCGAGGTGGAACTCACGGTGGGGCTGGACCCGGAACAAAGGGACCGGGGCGGGCAGGTGGAGGTAGCCGAGCCGCCAGAGCGATCGGATGCCGGAGAGTGATCATCGAAAAGGCCTGCGGGGGTGAGCAGATGGGTTTCGGGGGAATCTTCGGCCTTGACGGAGGGGAGGAGGGCGGTTTCGAGGAAGAGCTCCTCGCCACCCGCGACGAGGTGGTATTCTGGAGAGAGAGATGGGGTTGAGAGAGGAGCGGAGAGGGGTCGGGAGACGTACCTGGCTCGCCCTTCCACATGTTGCGCAAGACCTGGATGTGGCTTGCGACCTGTTTCTTTGAGCGGTCGACGCCGTTCTTCTGGAGATAGTCGACGAGGAACTGGTTTCTCCAGCGGCTGCGGCCACGGGAGTAGGTTGCCCAGGGAGACTCCCAGTACTCGCGGAGGCCTAGAGAAAAGGGTGAGACGGGGTGCGTGGAGGGCGGGAGGGGGACGGGCCTTGGACGAATGTGCGCTCGATGTCTTCGGGCCAGACCTCGCTGGAGCCGTCCTTGAGGAGCTTCCTGTGTTTGCGCTGTGGGGTGAGGGACTTTGGTGGGGCGTCGTGGTCGTATATGGCGGATATTCTTGAGGCACGCATTGTGAGGGAGAGGACGGGGAATGGAGGGAAGGGGACGGGGGAGGGTTATATATGTGAGACAGGAGAGAAGCGATACGGGAGGAGGAGGCGAAGGCTAAAGATCCGGTTTGGCATCAGCGACCCGCTGGCTCGGACACGTCTAATTGAAAATGCCCTGGCATTGGCGAGATCCAATCGGGACGTGCGTGCGAATTTGTGCCTGTTTGCGGCAGCACCCAATCATCACGTCACATCTCGTCACAATTTAGAGTTCAGCCTGCCATGCGGAAACGGAAAGTGCCCGCCACACGAGCGGAGTGGGACCGTGCGAGCGATCTAAGCGCGGACCGGTCTGGGTCCCCAGCGCTCCGGCCCGGTCGTCGGAGTCCCAAGACCACCGTCGCCGCCCGAATCACACGCCATGCGCGGGTGGCTCGGGCACGAGGGCGGCATGGCGGACACACGTCGGTGGTTGCGACAGAGCGCGGCGTCGTACGAGGACCGCGAGCGCGTGTGCGCCGACGTCGAGTCTGCGCTCGCCCGCTTCCCTGCCCTCCGACCCAAATCAGATGTGTACAGTCAGTCTCGCTCTTCATTCATCTGTATTATCATATTCAACGCGCGCAGCGTACGACGACGGCCGTGCCCAGCTCCTCCTCTCTCTCCACGGTCTCCTCCCCATCTCGTTCAGGGGCACCTCATACAACATCCCCATCGCGATCTGGATCACAAAGGACTACCCTCGCCACCCCCCGATCGCCTATGTCGTCCCCACCCAGGACATCCTCGTCCGTCCGAGCAAACACGTCGATCTCAGCGGAAGATGCACGATCCAGTACATCCACGATTGGCACAGAAAGCCCGAGGTCCGTCCCTCCCCTCCGTCCCATCCACCACCCTACTCACCTTGTCCAAGCCCTGCAATATTCCCGCTTTGCTCCAAGCGATGCAAGATCACTTCTCCCGTGCCCCCCCTCTTTACGCCAAATCCAAGTCGTCTAGTCCCCGTCCAGCCCCACAACCCCTCCCCTCCCCTCCAGCTCACCCACACTCCTCCTCGGCTCCCCTCCCCTCGTCCCCTCCTCAATCTCGCCACGAGGATCGCCCTGCATTGCCACCGAAACCCATCTCATCCCAGGCGCCTGTCCTCCCCCCACGCCCTATCGCTACCCCAGCGACATCTCCCCTACCTTATCCACAGGTATGCCCATCTTACTCTAAACACTCTTTTAATCACGATCGCGCACACAGACCGGCTTGTACAGTCGGCCGCCGCCGCCTCTGCCCCAGCAACCTCGTGCAGATAGCCGTCCACCCCAATATCAGCAATCGGTACTTCCTCCGCAGGCCTTGTACTCTAGCGACGGAAATATTGTGCGATCAGCCATCGAACAGTCTAGAGAATCATCCTCTCCCACCAGTCCTAATTACCGTCCTCCAATACCTCCGGACCCCCTTTCAATCGTGCCTTCCCAAAATGCATCAACTCCGCCGGCCCACGTACCGCCCCCGGCTCCAGCCCCGGTTTCCACTCCGTCCACCCTCCATGTTCCTCAGCCTCCAACCCAAGTCCCCCCTCCACCGGTTGTACCAACCGTCCCGCACCCGAACTTGCTCGATGATGAATCCCCTGTGCCACAGCCTCCTCCGGCTCCAGCACCGCCACGCCCTCCGAACCCAGAACTGCTCCAGTTGCATGCCCACGTTCATGACAAAATACGATCAGAGTCTTCTTCCCTATCCCAGCTTATGCTCTTGGAAGCCGATCGGCTGCGTGCTCAGCAGGCGGATCTTCTGGCCGGCGAACCTGCCATCCGTGATGAGATGGCGCGGCTCGAAGCCGTCAGGGATGTTTGCCGTAATGTCGCAGCGAGGTTGCGGAGCACTGCTGAGCAAGCAGAACGGAACCTGTCCGACTTGCGCCGAAAGGGTGATCCGGAAGTAGATGAATTAGTCTGTTCCACCAGCATCGTCCACAACCAGCAAGTATCTGTCCTTGCACTCTATCCATTGTTCGGTCACCGCTCACCGACGTGGACTCTTCCCGTTCGTGTCCAGGTTGATCAATTTGGTCGCGGAAGACAATGCGATCGAAGATACTATTTACCATTTGCATAGGGCCTTGAACACTGGGCGTATCGATCTAGAACGTTTTTTGAGGGTGAGGGCTATTCTTTTCATCGGTCACATGTTTCTCATATCCCATTCCGTCGCTCAGACGACCCGCGTGCTCGCAGAAGAGCAATTCATGAAAAGGGCGCTCATCGACAAGATCCAGATGGGGATTCCGATGGGAATGAGCTTGCCCTATACCTAGTCACATTCGGGGTAGCAACCAAACGTGCAAGATCCAGATGTCTAGACTGGATCTTATGGGGTGCTCGGCGACGTAGTTGCCATATGCGCCATGTTCTGGACCACGCTATTGAACCTCGAGCTGTATCTGGGGTTGTCCCTCGTAAGCTGTAGTGATGTGGGTGGCGCTGTGCTGCGGTTTGAAAGACTTCCTCGTGATTGATTGGTGGCTGCAATTTGTTCCTGAGATAGTACGCCATCCCGTCAGCAGAGACAGGCAGTGCCCCTTGCAATTGTTCCATGTCCGGATCCGGATCTTCCAACAAGGTTCCGAGTGGGAAACCGGTTCATCGAACCACTTTCATTACTTTTCACGACTGGGAGAAGTTCACTATACTTTGAAAACGGCAAACATGAATGTTTCCAAGCGCGACAGAATGACAAACTTGGCTATTGCAACTAGAATGGGTCAAGGGGTTCTGTCAGTCGATATAAATGAACGCCGACGCATTTGCGCTAGGAAAGTAGATCAGGCGACATGGCCTTCATCCTTTTCCGTCTCAGTTTGTACCCTCTTCCGATATTCCGGTCCCCTTCGTGTGGTTCCTACCCACCTCCACACGCGGTGTTCATCACCACCTTGTACTTCTTCTAGGTTGACCCTGACATTCGCGTTACCCTCTACAACGCGTTCCACCTGATCCCATAGCTTTTTCCTGACGGATATTGAATGTTGCTCTTGGAGAATGAGATCACGGAGTTGAAGAGAAGACAAATACGGCTGAGGTGCCGTCACCGGATCCGTATGGTGTGCAAGTTCTTGGTTACGCAACGTATCAAGGGCGATTTGGACTAGTTCCGCGACACGTTTGTTCTCTTTTTGGCGTTGGGCGCGGGACCGTCTGAGGGCATAGAGCATGCATGCACTCGTAAACAATACTGAATGGCGACGTCAGCAACTGGGCAACGAGCACAACGTAGTATTGTCACCGAAAACAGTCGTTCGATATCGTAACCACACCTCCCGGAATTTCACAGTGAGCTTGCAATTCAGGGTTAAATTGGCAGTCTTGTGGGCCAGATAGCGATGTCCACTGAAGCAAATTTGGTGATGTGACAATCGGGATAAGGTAATTCGTGATTGCCAACTCACGACATGTCCGCCCCAAATACAACGCTACCCCACTCAACAAGTTGTTGCATGGCTTCGTTAAAGGTGTCATCAAAAGTTTCGAGAAGGTGTGGCTGCCGAGCCGAAAATATTATCTACCGTGCATCGGAGACGACAACTGGACATACCGCGGTCTTCTTTTTCATCGTCTCTCGCAAGACATCCACCTCCAAACCCCACTTTCTAGCTTCACCCCCTTCACTATCGGATATCGTCACCTGGCCTTCCTCACCGCCGGCACAGACTCTTCTCCCACGTTCCTGACCAAGAAGGGCTTCGATCGCCTTCCCCAAGGCGCCAATATTCCTTTTTCGTCTCGGATCTTCAATACAATGAGGTGGGAATGCAACAGGGCCCAATCCAGGTAACCCATCGGCCACCTCAGAAATGAAGGTCCAGACTAAATCGACAGGAGCTGATGGAGCGGCCCCGAAAGGTGACAACAAAGCAAGAATGGGGTGCGGACGTAGTAAGTACCCGTTATTGCACGTTACCGTGTGCTGACTGCACGATGCATATTCTGGACAAGGTGCGCATGCTGATGGGTGTGCTAAGGGGATGAACGAAAGTGGTGGGCATGGTGTTCCATCTTTGGCAGTGATTGCATCAAAGAGCTCCGATGGTATGTCCATGAAGGTCCGATTGGCTCGAATGCATGGTTCTATTGCAGAAATATGAGGCTGGAATTCCCGTAAAGCTCGACTGCTATTTGACCCCGCGTCGCAATACCCAATGGACGCAGATTGAGTCTTGTGATTGATGACAATACTTGAAAAAACGAGGAAGCAAATCGCATAGAGGAATGTCAGTAGATAGGACCTCGATTCCGCGCGGGGTTCACGTTGGTTAACGATGACACTCGGGATATACTGAGAGGTCGATGTCACCCGCTCGCTAAGCTCAGATTCTTCAACCTTGCCTTCCGGAACGCTCACTGGCGGCGCTGCAGGGTCGAGATTGCGATCCACGACTCCTGAATCCACATCTAGAATGTGAGATTGTGGTAGCTGATCCGGAGCCAAAGACGAGCTAGACTGACGATTCTGGGGAATGAATGTTGTTCCCTTTCCAGGCGGTGACCACACGGGTGGCTGGCGTGGGAGGTTCATCGGGAGTTGTGGCTCAAACTTGGACTGGGGAGGTGATCGCGGAGATGACTGGGGGAAAGGTGGTGTCTTGATTGGAGATGATGGGGGCGAAAGGTGCGGAGGCGCTGACATAGAATGGCGAGATTTCTTGTGAACAACACTTTTGCGCGTCGTCCTGCGAACAGGGGACGGTCGGATCGGCGACGAAGATTCAGCACCAGACTGGAAAATGTTGTTGTCTTCCCATCCACTGTCGTCTGCCAACTACAGGCGGCGAGGTCGATTCCATGAGTTACACCACAATAAAGCCATAGAACGTACTGATATTCGGCGTGTTTGAGAGTTGTCCTGATAGTTGTGCGTCAGCGTCATCCAATGAGGAACAAAGCAGAATAACCCTCACCTTTTTCCTTCTTATGGCTTTCCGACCCGGTGGTTCTTCTTCTTCTGGTTCGCTTTCTTCGACAAGAGTGGGTACATTAGCACGAGCTTTCGTGCTTGGGATCCTACCCAGGTCCGGTTGAGCAGATGAACGACGGCGCTTAGGCTAAAGAAGAGCGTTAGTCCGGAAAGGGGGGATGGGATCCTCATTAACCCTACCGGTTCTGGTCTTTGCAAGAGTTCGTCGTCCTCTGGAGCGCGGGAGAGTCTCCGTGAAGAGCGCCTCGTTACCTGGATCATGATGAGCCAGAACAATTAAGAACGGATATTGGTCACCTTCGTATCTGCATTGAGTGGTCGGCCAGTCAGGCCATCCGTAATGCCATCGTCACTGGCAATACTATTCTCTCTCTTCAGCCTCTCTTTCCTAAGCTTTCCGGCCTTTGGTCTGATTTCGTCAAGGAACAACTGCACGAGTTTTGCTTTGGTGTAAGGAGTGGGATATCGGATCTGGTGATGGGTAAGGACTCCTAGTAGCTGAGAAACAGTCAAAGTGTTTGGATCGAAGGCACTGTCGAGATAGTCTCCGAGGCTGATGATTTGCGTGGCGGTCAAGGACCTCGACATCGTGGCCAACGTCGAAGAAGGCTCAAGAGTGGCACGTCGCAGACGGTGCCTTTGTCACACACCACGATCACGTGCCAAGACCATCTCCATCCACTTACGTAATGCGCCAGTTGAACGAAGGAGATGTTTATCTTTGTTTATTCCTAAGTTGTTTTCCAGTTTTCCAGACCAACGACTGTCTTTGGAGCAGCCTTGGACTTGAAAATGAAACTTGATGACACAACACCACAGGATGCACGTCAAGTAGTCCAATCACACGCCAAGACCATGATTATTGTTAGCACTAAAGTAGTGCTGATCTGACCACTTGCTGTTCCGTCCGAGACACCGCGGTGGTCGGCATACAGTCTTCCGGAGGACGACATATGTGTCCATTTTAGGCGACATGCTAATCGTGTGAGACATAGAATATACATCGTTATACATCGTTCGCGAGCCCGTGGTCCAAGTACGTTTCACGGTGCAAACTTTGGTCGGAATAGTCCCGATGGCCCGAACCAGTTGCCACCGATCTGGCGTATTGAATGGGTTAGAATTGGATCTGCCAAGAGTCATCCTGGGGTTTACCATCAAATTCCAGTATGCCCACGGAAATAGGTCCTGGGAAATCGCGTGAACACCTCAGTCGTACTTGTCTCAGTGGAGATCTACTCCCACATACCCTCTTCAAATGATAGAAGAGCCTGGATACTGGCTGGTCATCATCACACTGAAAGGAACCAGCAAATAAAAGGCTGACCTTCTTGGCCGTGTCTGGTCACCGAGGAAACCGGAAAATGTCTCATTCGGCTCTAAACCATACTTGAACTCGGCCAGCATTAATTCACCGTATCCTGTAAGGAGCTGCAAGGGAGGTCAGAATGACGACACACGACCCAGTCGGATGATGCGAACTGGACAGCTCGTATAGCCATCATATCTGGCATGGCCAAGACTCCCCTTGTCCATCACAGAAAATAGATTCTCTGTGAGGACAGGAACCTGTGACGTAATAGCTGCCACTGTCTTGCTAGTCGGCAAGGAAGCGCAATCCCCCACACCAAATATATTGCTGAATTCAGGCTTGACATGTTGAAGCGTCGTAGGATTGACATCTACCCATCCTGCAGCATCAGCAACCGGGGAATTTTTAATGAAGTCCAAGGGTCCCATGGGTGGCGTCACGTGTAGGATCGAATATTCATGATCAACGGTCGTGCCATCGGCTTTTCTAAAGGTCGCCTTGTGGTTTGGTACATCGACCGCAACAAGATTGTGCTCAAATTCGCCGCCAACTCCCCTCTCAACCCGTAGGGTGTCCAGTGCATCCGAGTACTTCTTCACACTGAACATCGACGGCATTCCTGTCATAAATGTGACGTTGACGTTGTTGCCCCTGCCGGTTTTTCTGTATCGATCCCATGCCATCCACATTATCTTCTGAGGAGCTGAGAATTACTTTAGTAACCAACATACTACTCGGAAATCTTGTTTAAGTACCTCCAGCACATTTTACAACACCTGCCGGTTGAGTGAATATCGCATTTCCATATTGCAAAGAATCGATGCTTTCCCAAGTTTTGTCACATGTATCAAAAGAATAAATGGATGACACGCCAGAGGCAGGGTCGACAAGAGCCTGAGACAAGCCTGTGATGGCATCCCAGTTGGTCTTCAAGCCTGCAGCGATTACTAGCGCTTCATATGTTATCGAGCGACCTGCTGAAGTTGTGACAGATGACGTCGCGGGAGAGAACGTGGCCACGTTTTCGCTGATGTGTGCAATGTGAGGCGGGAATAGTGAAGCAAGGGGGCGTCTGAATTCATGTTTGGAGCCGAGTCCTGCGGCAACAAGGGTCCTTGAAATGATGGGAGGGGAATACTGCAGGTAAGAGAATAGGCTTACCAACCCGGCTAAGCCGAAAGAGTAAAGTAAAATGGTGAGCTTAGACGACGAAGCCAGTCCCATGCATCTTACTTGATAATAGTGGAACTGGGCGTCATCAAGAACCACGATATCACCGTGGTTCAGAGGCTTAT
>QFEL01001795.1:0-19211 GCA_003316195.1 Neoboletus brunneissimus | reverse complement strand
GTGATAGTAGGTGGGTGGTGTGAGGTGGAGGGGACGGGGATGGGAAAGACGGGTTGAGTGGCGATTGGTGTGGGGGAGGGTGGAGTAGGTTCTCGAGGGAGGGAGAGCTGAGCGGAGAGTTGGTGGCTCAAGAGGAGGCTGGAACGTTCCTGTTCTTCGTCAGGGATATCAAGGTCTGTGGACTGCTCCGATTCTTCTTCGGAGGGGGGGTTCTCTTCGGTGTCGTATGGGGATTCCGAGTAGGCGGCACGCCACCCGTAGAGTTCAGAGGGGTTGGAAATGGTGGGCGGTTTACGATGATAGTAGCCGCGGTAAAGGTAGCTTAGCTTTTGTTACGGTTCGACCTAGGGTGGGCGACCGTAGACCCGAAAGGTAGAAGCTCTTAGAGGGGGAGACGAGGCCGAGATGCAAGGGCGAGGTGCGGGGTGTTGAAAGGTGAAGACGAAGGGGGAACGAGGATCAGAGGTCCGAGGTTCCAGTTGACTCAGGTCTAAGGCCTTGTTGTCGAGTACAGAGGATGCGAAAGGACTAGCCGGTCCAGTGACAGGCGAAGTCGAGCCACGCAAAGGTGAGCTTCAAGAGGTAGATTCGGGAAGCTAAGCTACGGTACAGGGACGCTAGCTAGCTGTTTAAGTAATGTACCCTACTGTGCACAGACCGGGTCAAGAAAGGTAAGTACAGGGCAAAGGGGAGAGGGTGCGCATGGTGTCCGAGCGGGGGTACTACAGCACGGGCAAGGAATGGAATGGAACGGAGGCAGTAGCCGGAAATGAAGATCGGAGATGAAAGGGGCGCTGCCCGGGGCGGAGGGGAAGGGTTCGAAGAGAACCCGGGCTAGGCTGTGTGGTTTAAGGTTTGAATGAAAAAGAAGTGTGACTGACCATGACCGACGAACGCGTGAGAGGTAAGAAGCATAGGTAAAGTGAGGACGAGTGCAAGAGAGGAAGAAAAGGTAGACTTGTAGGAAAGAATCGTAACACTAGGCTGTGTAGTTTAAGGTTTTAGATGAAAAGGGGTGTGACTGACCATGACTAATGGGAGTGCGAGACGTAAGAAGCATAGGTGGGACTGGGGTGAGTGAAGGGGAAAAGAAGAGGAAAAAGGTAGATGTAGGAGTGAATCATAACAGGATCTCTCTCTGATGGCCTCAAAAGCTCTCCTTATATAAGTATTTACAGGGGCTGTGCTAACCAATCAGAAGCTTTGGCTTACTTACAAAGCATATTACAAATGCCAAGACTTTTATGAGTCATGATGAGTCATCCTGAGTCATCCTGAGTCATGTATTTGAAATGGCTATACTGGTACTAAGTTTCTATACAAAATGAATGCCAAGAGATTTATGAGTCATGCTGAGTCATGCTGAGTCAATATGACTCATTCATGGTCACATGATTCATTTGTCTCACTAACACTTGCCTAAGTATTTGGTAATTACAATTATAATGAGCAATGCACTTATAGGTAGTAGCAATGCTATAGTAAAAGAGATTATTAAATATCTCACCAAGCTTTGGGTGAAATATTATGAAAATTTAAGGGATGGTAGGTCATATTGAACTCCATATGCCCCTAAAAATTGAAGGATTCTGACCGCTGTAAGGGACAGAATTAAAGGTACTCGGGTGGTAGGTTCTTGGCCATGCATGTAATGAATTATATGCAGGTCACCACCTATGCAACCTCTTTGATCACCTTCTTTTGTTGTCTGGTGTCCCTGTCAGGACCTCAATAAGAAGTTGCGCACCAGTCTACATGTCAGACCTACCCAGGTTTGAACATAACAGGGACAACAAGGTTCATGCCATGGTGAGCATGATCATTGAGCAAGGCGAGTAAAACGAAACCATTCCAAACCTCTTCTGTGCACAAGCTCATGCTGAATTGCCATGGTTCAGTCTCAGGATGTTGGGCTTGAGTGATATTGTACAAACGTGCACAGTTTGTGGCCAAGACACTAGTGGACAGGGACAGTCAGTAAAGGTAAAATGGAATGGAGAGCATGTCAGAGATTTTATTTTTCCATTTTAAGCTGATTACAAGATGCTAATAGCACCCGAGCATTTCAGAGATTATCACAAAAGAGTCATGATAAGAATACAGATTATAATGACTAATGTAATTGTGATCACAATAATCACAGCAATTGCCATTGCAACATGGACTCTTTCATCAAAAGGGCTCATAATTCCAGGGGGATGATCTAATTAATTGTAATTGGATGGTAACAAAGTCCCAGCTAATATGATGTCATCAAAAATATTACCATGTTTTGGGCCGCTACACATGTCATTATGATGCTATTGTGATCTATCCCATTTTGGTTGTATTGTTATTGTTATTGTTATTATTTTATTGTTATTATTTACTATGTACTATGTACTATTTACTACTATTTACTTGTATTGCTGAATCATGTTATTATTTTATTGTTATTATTTACTATGTACTATTTACTATTACTTACTTGTATTGCTGAATCACTAGTATTAGTTAGTTACTAGTCTATATAGCTAGATAATTACAAGTTGCCCCCAGGGTTTGAACCAATGACTTTGATATATTATATAATCAACCTAATACTCAGATGCAAAACCACTACACTAACAGTCCTTTTCTATAGTGAAACCTCAGTCTCGTATGACATGATCTCTTGTCATTATAGTAACAATGTACACCAAGTATTGTAATACAATGTAGCATCATCATAAACAACCACTGTAACGACAACATGCCAATCAAAGAGTACTACTTTTCTCCTTGGGTATGAGTGGATCTCCTTGCTACTACTGTTCCATCAGAATTGTGCATTTTGCCTCTCTTCGAACATCCCTTTTTCACCCTACTAGTACTTCCTGTCTCTGCTGTCAAAGCAGATAGAGGATTGTCAACCACCAGTTCTGGGTTGGTAGCAGCACTTAGATTGGCAGCTGTTGTAGCATGTAGTTCCACCAAGTCCGAGTTAGGCTTGTCTACAAGACTTGGATCTGTTGTCTCATTAGCACCCACTGTCAGTAGTCAGGCTGAATATAAGTTTGTGTCCAAGTCGTCATCGAATCCAAGGTCTAGCTGTGCTAAAGCAGCATCGATTGCAACCTCGAGATTGCCTCTAGCTTTATCAGATGAAGTTTGAGAGTCAGGTGCACTGAACACATAGTGATTCATCAGCTTCTATTATGACCTCCAAGGGATTGGGGTCTAGAACACTGGCCATGACTAGCTAAAGGGCTACACTTGACCTCACACAAGAAAAAGGGAGACAGGATGGGTAAAATAGCCAAGTTTACACTAGGATTCCTGTTAGAGCTCCAATGAGACCGCAAGTAAAGAGACACACTCGATACCACTAGCAATCCCTGAAAGCCAAAAATGAAGTGGATTAGATTGGGGTGTCCAGTCACATAGTGTCTACTTTATATAGGTTACAGGAGTGTGCACAGACCATGCTTGGCATGGGAATTATGAGTAAGATGGATGACTAACGTGAGAGAATGATGAGTAAAAGGAAGCAGTGTGTGAGAGAAGAGCAGAAATTAATAACATGTGCTGCTGATGTCATAGGCCCAGACCTAGTCACGTACATATGTGTTCCTACAGTCACATGAACACATCAAGGAAAGGAAGAGTAAAGGTAAAGTTGTTAAGTTAAGTGTAAAAAAATGAAAAATAAGGTGTATATTATTACAGCTTCACTACATGTTCGATTCATGGAGATGTTCAGCGCTGGATAAGGATATCCTTATAACATGAAAACCAATCCTTGTATGGAATCTTCGATACCAACCCCAAACCATCCTTTGGAAATGAACTGTCGGGAGACAGGAGGAAGAGGAGCTAACATATGACATACTTAGTGTGCATGATAATGAGATGAAATGTACTTATGATGATGATTGCCCATGGAATGGCACTGGGAGTAAGAACAGACACTCCCCATAGTTGGCCATTGGTCTTTGGTCCACCACACTGTACATGTGTGCCAAGGGACTTCTGCCTGAAGAGAGCGACTTTCAATATCTAGGAAAACATAATGTAGTATGCATGAGTTAGCTTGCCATCTTTGAATCACATGATGATGACTTAGGCTCACCTTTGCAAGAATTTGCCAATTCCCAAAGAGATTCTATCCCTTGACCTCCAAGTTGGCATAGAGGGCAGGGAACAGAAACATATATTTGCATAGTTTGTCCTCTCAAACATCCAGTAATGTGTGGATCTCCACTATGGATTCCCTATTGTAGCTAGGTGACTGAAAGTATTCGGAGGAGAGATTCAAAATATTGCCAATCACATCACGGAGACTGTTAAGGATTGAGCCCCAGTGAAAACTGGGTATGACCTGGTAGGGTCATATATGTCACTATATGAGCTGTTCAGTTTTTCTCTGACCCAATCTTAGATTTTTATATATGTAATGCAACACAATGTTGTATTTATTGTGATTAATAGTAATTTTTGTAATTGATAGCAGTGATATCACTTGTTATCAATACTGATATATCATTGTCACCACATTGATGCACTGCATTCCACATTGCAATCAGTGCTATCAGCACACGACCACTGTGATTGATTCCTTACACCCTCCCACTGAGCAGTATGGACTCGAATTCAACAGCCTCTTCAAGTTCTCACATTGAAAAAGAATGGGTATGCAGCTGTCAGAAATACTGCAATGCAGAACCTCATATCATACTTGAGTGAACATTTTATTGCCACCTTGCAGAAGCTCAGGACGATGAATGACTGAATATCCTTGCTTTCAAGGCGATGACTCTTGAAGCTGCTCATGCAGTTCTGGTGCATTGTCAATTAGCATCTCATTCTCAACAGTCTAATCAGATTGACCTACAACCAAGTAGTGGCTTATCTACACCTGGTTTACGTCGAGCTGAAACACAATGAACACTCAGCAAGAGAGCCTGTGAAGCACCAGATGAGTTATCTTGCATTGGCAGAAGAAAGTCTGTGTTACGTTCCAACCGGGGAGCTGGAGACGTAGACCTGGTAGCATCTTCTGGTCGAGGAAGTCCTGATGGGGGTGCCAGACAACAGCAAAAGATGATCAAAGGAGGTGGACATTGGGCATGATGCGAAGTACAGGTGCTACAACGCTTAGGGGAAGTCCAGGGTGCAAGGTACTAGGGGGGTACCAGGTGTGACTAGGTGTAACCAGGTAAGATCAAGGTAAAGAACAAGTGTACTAAGAGGTCCGGTATATAAGTAAGTGAATCAAGAGGAGCTCGAATGTGGGCCAAGGGTGTGGGCAAAGGGCGAGGACGTCAAAAGGACGCGCAAGCTAAAGTGCCAGGTGTGAAGTAAGCGAGGGTAAGGGCCGCATAAGCGGGGCGAAGGGGAAACTACAGCATGACGTCGGCGGACGCATGACTAGGGCGAGGGGTGCGCATAGATAACGCTGATGGTAAGGTAAATGAAAGTCTACAAGGTGAACAAGAAGGAAGAGAAAGCGTACGAGGGTGTCAGGAGGAGATGTTACGATTCACTCTTGCATCCACCTTTTTCCTCTTTTCTCCTTTCTTCCTTTCACTCGCCCCAGCCTTGCCTATGCCTCTTGCGTCTCACGCTTCCATTAGTCACGCCTTGCCTATGCCTCTTGCGTCTCACGCTTCCATTAGTCACAGTCGGTCACAACCCCTTTTCATTTAAACCTTAAACCACACAGCCTAGCCCGGGTTCTTTTCGAACCCTTCCCCTCCGCCCCGGGCAGCGCCCCTTTCATCTCCGCTCTTCATTTCCGACTACTACCTCCGTTCCGTTCCATTTCGTGCCCTTGCTGTAGTACCCCCGCTCGGACACCATGCGCATCCTCTCCCCTTCGCCCTATACTTACCTTTCCTGACTCGGTCTGTGCGCAGTAGGGTACACTACTTAAACAGCTAGCTAGCGCACCGGTACCCTAGCTTAGCTTCCCGAATATACTCTTAACAAGCTCACCCTTGTGCGATTCGCTCTCGCCTGTCACTGGACTGGCTGAGCCCTTTGTATTCTTCGTACTCGACAACAAGGCTTTAGACCTGAGTCGACTAGGGCCTCGGACCTTCGATTCTCGCCCTTATCTGCGCCCCCGCCCATAGGCAAACCTCTGCTCCCCTCCTACGTCCTTGGCTTGAGCTCTTACCTTCGGGTCTACGGTCGCCCACCCCTGGTCGAACCATAACAGGAGATCCTGGGCAGATACGAGGACAAAGGACGGTGATGGGGAAGATCCCCAGATGTGACCAGTGAAGGTCCAAGGTGACAGGGAAGTAGGGCATTCCTGGATAGGCACGGGAACGGATCTATGGTGGAGGGTAGGACGGGGGGGTAGCTCGGAGTGGGGATGAGGGCGGAAGACGAAGGATCCGAGTGGTGTCTAGTTGTTAGACCAAGCAAGGGGGTCACGTTAGGGACGATGACGGTCTCCCTAGGCGAGGAGGGACGAGGACAAGGGGTGAGGTACAGGTGTATGGACGGCGCTCACAGGTGTGAGACAGGGGCTAGAGCCGAAAAAGGGATAGGGGCTAGGTGAGTTGTAACAGTCTGCTCAAGTTCTGTTATGATCTCCAAGGACGGAGTCTAAAACACTGGCCGCGACAAGCTAAGGGTCACACCAAACCTCAAGCAGTATAGAGTGGAGACGAGATGGGGGTAGTCAAGTGCACACTCAGTACTTGTTAGAATCCCAATAAGAGCCTCAAGACAAGAGACACACTCAAGTCCGCTAGAAACTCCCTGAAGATCAAATACAAAGTGGATTAGACTGGAGTTTCAGTCGTAGAGTGTCTACTTTACAGTATATATGGTACAGGGATGCGCACAGACCATGCTTGGCCTGAGAATATTTACTAAGATGCTGAGTAACGTGAGAGAAAGGATGAGTAATGAGAAGCAACACGTGGGAGAAGAGCGGAAATTAATAACACGTGTTGGTGATGTCATGGGTCTAGACCTGGTCACGTGATGTTTCCACAGTCATGTGCATGCATTGAGATGAAATGAAGATGAAGTGATGTGTGAAGTGTTTAAGTTAAAAAATGAAAAATAAGGTATATTATTACACTACCCCCTCTTTAAGACTCGTATTCCAGGCGAGTCCCTTGAAAGTTTGTTTCGGTGAAGTTTTCATAAGAAGAAAATAGAGAATTGAAGTCGGAAAGTGTGAGTCCGCAGAGTTTTCGAGGTGCTGAAGGGTTTTGGCGATGGAAGTCGGCTACTGCATCTGGTGCAGTGTTGATAATGTTGCTCGATTCCCAGGTTCGGTTGGTTTCGTCATAGCCCTTCCAATGTACTAGATACTCTAACTTTTGTCCCTTCATCCTAGAAGCTGCCACGTAGTCTACCTCGAATTGTTCTTCTCCTTCTTTGTCAATCTTGATCGGGTCAGGACGGAGTACTGGTTGTCCTAGTAGGGTTTCCCTGTATGGTTTTACCCAAGAGATGTTGACGGTGGGGTGAACTTTGACGGTTCTAGGTAGTTTTAATTTGACCGCATTAGGGAGGACCTCTAAGATCTCATAAAGCCCTATCCATTTTTGGGTCAGCTTCTTGGCGGTGTACGGAAGTTTGAGTTTCTCCGTGGATAGCCACACTTTTTGTCCCTTTTGGTACGCAGGTGCTTCGGACCGGGTTTTATCCGCGGTGCATTGCATCCGTTCTCTAGTTTCTTCTAACGCTGCTTCCACTTCTTTATGGCTTTTTCCCATTTGGTTTGCAAATTCTCCTCCTAAGTTGGACACTTTTCCTTCGAAGCCCATGCGAGGGGCGTAATTACAGGTGATAGTGAAAGGGATGGTCCCTGTAGCGGTAGTGAGGGAATTATTGTGATGGAATTGTGCCATTTTGATCCAATCCGCCCATTCTCCCTGACGCTTTGATACATAGGCGCGGAGATACTGTTCCAATTCCCGATTTATTCTTTCGGTTTGGCCATCAGTTTGGGGGTGGTATGCAGTTGACACCTTTTGGGAAATGCCTAGGAGTTTACACAGCTGGGTGGTAAAGTCTGAAACGAATTGGGGTCCTCTATCGGAAACTATCGTAGAGGGAAGTTCGTGTATACACCAAACATTGTCTCTGAATAGAATGGCTAAGTCCTTAGAAGAGACTGTATCATGACAAGGAATGAAAATAACTTCTTTGGAGAAGCGGTCTACCACTACGCAAATGGCCGTAAATGAATGAGAAGGTGGTAGTCCTGTTATGAAGTCTACAGAAAGGTCTTCCCAGGGGTGTTTAGCCACTGGGAGAGGCATGAGTTTGCCGGCAGGGGCCTTGGTCTTTCCTTTGGAAAGGGCACATGCTTGGCAGCTATCTACATAATTTTTAACGTCTTTGGTTACTCCGGGCCAAGAGAAATATCAAGTGAGAAGGTGAATGGTTCGTCCTTGTCCGGAATGTCCTCCAATAGGAGAGTCGTGGCAAAGATTAAGAAGTTGTATACGTAATGATTCTGGTATAAATATTTTGTTTTTTGGGTTTTTGAATATTTTTTGTTCTGAGTCGAAAGAGTAGTCATGAATAGAATCTATGCCCAAGGCACTGGATTCGGATTGTAATGTATTAAAGAAATTGGATGAAAGTGAAATATTGTTAATAAAAACTGAAGGTGGTAATACAGTAATGTTCATATTGTGATCTTGTACAGTGTCTCCGTGGTCTGGTTGGTGCGAGAGGGCGTCGGCTTGTCCGTTACTAGATCCAGGTTTATAAACGAATAGATAGTTAAACTCTTGTAATAGTGTGTGCCATCGAGCTTGGCGGCCAGATAGAGTTTGTGGTTTTTTCCAGTATTTGAGATTTTTGTGGTCGGTCCAAATTTTGAAACCTTCTCTACCAATTAGGTAGTGTCTCCACTCTTCTAAGGCTCTAATAACAGCTAAGAGTTCTTTGTCGTAAATAGGATAGTTCCTTTCGGCGCTATCGAATGAATGTGATATAAAGGCGCAAGGGTGCCATAGTCCATCGTCACATTTGACCGAGAGGACTGCTCCGGTGGCTATATCCGAGGCATCGGTCTTTGTTACATTCCAACCGGGTAGCTGGAGACATAGACCTGGTAGCATCTTCTGGTCGAGGAAGTCCTGACGGGGGCGCCAGACAACAGCAGAAGATGATCAAGAGGTGGACATTGGCAAGATGCGAAGCACAGGCGCTACAACGCTAAGGGAAGTCCAAGGTACAGGGGGGTGCCAAGTACAAGGAAGAACCAGGTAAGATCAAGGTAAGGTATAAGTGTACTAAGAGGTCCGGTATATAAGTAAGTGAATCAAGAGGAGTCCGAATGTGGGTCAAGGGCATGGGCGAAGGGCAAGGACGTCAGAAGGACGCACAAGCTAAAGTGCCAGGTGTGAAATAAGCGAGGGTGAGGGCCGCGTAAGCGGGGCGAAGGGTGAACTACAGCATGACGTTGGTACGACGCATGACTGGGGCGGAGGGTGTGCCGATAGCACCAATCGGTAAGGTAAATGAAGGACGGCAAGGTGAATAAGAACAAGGAAGAGCGTACGAGGGCACCAGGGGGAGATCCTGGGCAGATGCGAGGGCAAAGAACGGCAATGGGGAAGATCCCCAGATGTGACCGGTGAAGGTCCAAGGTGACAGGGAAGGAGGGCGTTCCTGGATAGGCACGGGAACGGGTCTATGGCGGAGGGTAGGACGGAGGAAGTAACTCGGAGTGGGGACGAGGGCAGAGGACGAAGGATCCGAGTGATGTCAAGTCGTAAGACCAAGCAAGGGGGTCGCGTTAGGGGCGATGACGGCCTCCCTAGGTGAGGAGGGACGAGGACAGGGGGTGGGGTACAAGTGTGCAGACGGTGCTCACAGGTGTGAGACAGTGGCTAGAGCCAAAAAAGGGATAGGGGCTAGGCGAGTTGTAACAGTCTTGACTCGCATTTCTTTGTTTCGATCTGGATAGGCGAGGAGAGGGGCTTCTCGGAATTTTCCTTTTAACGTTTGGAATGCCGTTTCTTGAGCTGCTCCCCACGTAAATGGTGTATCTTTCTTGGTAAGATCATTTAGGGGGTGTGCAATCTCGGTGAATCCTTCAATAAAGCGACGATAATAATTACAGAGTCCGAGGAATCCTTGCAATTGCTTCAAGCGTGTGGGAGTTGGCCAATCCAGTACCCCAGACACCTTCTTTTCCTGCATTTCTACCCCCTCTTTAGATACTTTCATTCCTAAAAAGTCCACTTTTTCCTGCGAAAAGAAGCATTTTTCTGGTTTTACATAAAGATCATTGTCCCTGAGTCTACGAAGAACTTCTTTTACAAAGTCCTTGTGTTCTTTGCGACTTTTCCCTTTTGTGAATATCATACAGTCGTCGATGTAAATTACTAGTACCATGTACATATCATTAAAAATATCGTTCATCATCTGCTGGAAGGTAGGAGGTGAGTTGGTCATCCCGAAATACATAACGATGGGTTCGTAAGATCCAATGGGGGTAACGAATGCCCCTTTCCACTCATCGCCTTCCTTGATGCATACATTATTGTATCCCCATCGAAGGTCTAGCGTGGTAAAAAGATCTGCGTCTTTAAGACGGTCGATCAGAGTGGAAATTAGTGGAAGAGGGTAGGCATTTTTGATGGTGCCTTCATTTAAATATCTGTAGTCCATAACTAATCATTTTTTACCGTCCTTTTTTGGAATAAAAAAAACTGGTGCAGTTTGGGGGGACTTCGAAGGTGTTACAACTCGTCCTAGCCCCTATCCCTTTTTCGGCTTCACCCCTGTCTCACACCTGTGACAACCACCCGTACACCTGTACTTCGCCCCTCGTCCTCGTCCCTCCTGGCTTTAGGAGACCGTCATCGTCCCCACTGTGACTCCTTTGCTTGGTCTAACGACCCGACACCACTCGGACTCTTCGTCATCCGTCCTCGTCCCCACTCCGAGTTACCTCCTTCGCTCTACCCTCCGCCATAGACCCGTTCCCGTGCCTATCCAGGAACGCCCTACTCTCCCGTCACCGTGGACCTTCGCCGGTCACATCTGGGGATCTTCCCCATCACCATCGTTTATCTATGTATCTGCCCAGGATCTCCCCCTGGTCTCCTCGTACACTTTCTCTTCTTCCTATTCACCTTACCCCCTTTCATTTACCTTACCGACGGCGCTATCTACGCGCACCCTTGTCCTAGCCATGCGTCCATTGACGTCATGCTGTAGTTTCCCCTTCGCCCCGCTTATGCGGCCCCACCCTCGCTTACTTCACACCTGGCACTTTAGCTTGCGCGTCCTTTTGACGTCCCTGCCCTTTGCCCACACCCTTGGCCCACATTCGGGCTCCTCTTGATTCGTATACTTATATACCGGACACCTAGTACACTTATTTTCCCTATCTTGATCTTGCCTGGTACCCCCTAGTACCTTGAACCTTGAACCTTGGACTTCCCCTAGCGTTGTAGCACCTGTACTTCGCATCTTGACAATGTCCACCTCTTGATCATCTTCTGCAGTTGTCTGACGCCTCCGTCAGGACTTCCTCGACCAGAAGATGCCACCAGGCCTACGTCTCCAGCTCACCCGGTAGGAACGTAACAGAAGGCCTGATGTATCCCTTTTTAAGTTTTTTGTTGATAAATGTACGGACTTCGTCCATTTCTTGATCTGATAAAGGAATGACCTGATCCTTCTTAGGGATGAAATCGGGTTTTAGATCGATCGCATGATCCCAAGGCTTTTGCTCTGGCATGTGTTCCAATTCCTTTTCAGAGAATACGTCTAAGAACTCATGATAGGTCTCAGGTACCTTCTTGGTTAACCCTTCTTCTATAGTACGAATAGATATGTGTTCTGATGGGACCGATGGTGAAACTGCAATTGGTCCGTGTCCCATCATTTTACAATATATAGTGCATCGTGGGAAAGAAATGGTTTTGTGGACCCAGTCCACGTCAGGGTTATGGCGATAGAGCCAATCATAGCCGATAATGAGGCAGTGAGTGCCTAGTTTGGAAACGTAGGCGTCAATCACCTCCGAATGTCCTTCTATGTTAATAATTAATGTGACCCCTTTAGTGACTTGGCCTATTGCTCCTTGAGAACCATCGGCATTGTGCACTGTGATAGGTCGGGGAATGTTATAATAAGGAATACCGTGTCGTATCATGTATTGTTCGTCAATGAAAGTATGAGAGGCACCCGAGTCAAGAAGCGCCTGAACATGTTGGTTACACCATTGGCCTTCCTTCTTGACTTTGATAATAGTATTAAGAGAGAATTCACCACCATGAGAAAGTGTTGTATTGTTTATGGTTATTTGTTGAGGGATTTGAGAAGAATTTTTTACTTGCCGTACAAGGGAATCAAGCACACTATTTTTTAATTCTGGCGCCGCGCTCATGGGAGTCGCCCTTACGGAATGAGAATTGATTGTGGCAAAGATGTCATCTAATGTACAGGTAGGAAAATCAGAATCATCGCAGTCTACTAGGGTGTTTTCGTCCGTAGATTTATCGTCCAAACCCAGTGTATGACTACCTAAAGATAGCGAAAAAGAAGAAGAAGATTGTTCGTAAATGCCCTCATCATCTACGAACTTTGTCCTTTTAAAGTGTCCATGGCGCGATGTTTGGCCTCGGCCTCAAACTTGTCCCTATAATATGCTTCGGCCTTGGCCGAGACGAAGCTGCCTTGTGACGTTGCTTGTTGAGCGATCATCGGAGTAGGAACAGGTGGGAGGGGTCGACCTGTGTAGTGCTGTGCGATTTGCGCTCCAGCTGGGGAGGAATAAAATGACGGATTTGGGACGAGGGTCCTGGAATCGTAGTCCCAAATGTACTGCTGCTGGGTTTGGGGGTGTGGAGCCCAGCGATTGGGGTTGGTCGGACAATTTGGCCAAATGTGGCCAATCTGTTGACATCCATAGCATGTACAGTTGTCGGGACGTGAAGGGGGAGTAGTTTGTTGGACGCTGATGTCCATGGGTGCTCCTCTTCCCGGTTGAGTGCCGGTAGGGGTGAAGTGCTGATTTGGCCCAGCATGAGGCGCAGATGATGTTTGGCCGTTAGGCCGTGATGGTGGATAAAAGTATTGGCTGGTAGGCCGCGGAGGAGGACATGGGAAGAAGGAACGAGATGGGGGTCCTCGTTCTATGGCCATTTGCTCATAGGAGCGACCGACTTTCCTGTATTGTTCCAAAAGGTCGTGGAACTTAGAGGCAGAACCATTCAACTCTTGTTGTTGATAGATTCTGAAGTCTACCGCCTTCTTCAGCAGACTGACAGAGTGATGGTTATCTATGTTCGCCTCTTTTACCAAGATTTCATATTCTTGGAGGAAGATATCGATCGACTTCCCATTTTGTCGAAGGGCTTCTAGACATTTAAGGGCCTCATGTTCCAGGACGTCTATCCGGAAATAGGCTTTGATGCTTGCTTGTATGTCTAGCCAATTGGGCCATGCTTTTTCTCCTAGTCTTCCCCTTGGTACAAGCGTTTCAGGGTTGACATCTTGTTTGTCCTTGTTTTCTAGGAACATTTCGAGGGATAGTTGAGCAAAGCCTGCCGCCTTGTCCTCTAGGCGTGAGAGTACAGCTATGGTTCGAAGCTTGTTTGATTTCCATTCTTGGGCTTCGACCCACAACCGTAACTTTACCCACCAAAGGCGGAACGTCTTCCTATCCCTGTCCCATGTACCGGGGTCCTTGACTCTTTTTGTAACATTGTCCTTTTCTTTTTCTATGTTCAAATCGGCAATCCTTCTAACCAAATCGTCCAAAGTATCGGGATCCATCTTGATGAGTCCTTACTGTCTGGTATCTTCCAACCAAATTCTGGGGACTTTGCAAACGACACGATGTAAAAAGTATTTCCTACTGCGGAGGTAATATCTCCTTCTCCGGTAGGTTTCATAACAAGTTCTCTGGGGGCCGCAGCGACCAGGAACAAAACTACACATAAACTAGGTATCTGTGATAATTGACACTCTACCTCTCGAATCACTTCGAGGACTAACAAAACGGGATAGTCTCAGCCGTAACCCTATGGCGGGGGCTACGTCGACCTTCGCAAACAGAGCACGACCTCTGCGCAGGTATCACCTCAAGGGAGGGATGAAGAAGGTTGGTAAACTATTGAGACTAATCTCTGCTTCCTAGGCAGTCCCCTAAAAGCGGCGGGGGTAGAAGAAGTGAAAGTTTTGAAACAAAGTCCCTTAGCCCAAGGATCCGGGCAGTGTATGCAAGTCTAATCCAAGTGTTATGATCTCCAATGACGGAGTCTAAAACACTGGCCGCGACAAGCTAAGGGTCACACCAAATCTCAAGCAGTATAGAGTGGAGACGAGATGGGGGTAGTCAAGTGCACACTCAGTACTTGTTAGAATCCCAATAAGAGCCTCAAGACAAGAGACACACTCAAGTCTGCTAGAAACTCCCTGAAGATCAAATACAAAGTGGATTAGACTGGGGTTCCAGTCGTAGAGTGTCTACTTTATATATGGTACAGGAATGCGCACAGACCATGCTTGGCCTGAGAATATTTACTAAGATGCTGAGTAACGTGAGAGAAAGGATGAGTAATGAGAAGCAACACGTGGAAGAAGAGCGGAAATTAATAACACATGTTGGTGATGTCATGGGTCTAGACCTGGTCATGTGATGTTTCCACGGTCACGTGATGTTTCCACGGTCACGTGCATGCATTGAGATGAAATGAAGATGAAGTGATGTGTGAAGTGTTTAAGTTAAAAAATGAAAAATAAGGTATATTATTACAAGTTCAAGCAGATAACCATGCACTCCCAGTAAGCCTTCTTCCTATATCCTTTCATTTTTTCTATGTATTCTACTATTTCCAGCAGGTCAACCCGGATGGGTTAGAGCCATGTCGGACTCCAAGTCCTCCAGTGTTACCTCAGGATCGTGAAATCGCGCAGGGTTCTCCTAGTACAAGTAATCGATCTCATATATATCATGATCTCTCTTTGTTAATGAGAGTCAATTCACCTGTTAAAGTCTTGCTTGCTCCTTTGAGTCCTGGACATGATGATCTCACATACAACTTTGATCTAGAAGGCAATCAACTTGAAGATCAACTGCCTTTAGATGATGATGAATTTCCCCGACGTTCCAAGGCTCCTGATAATCCACAACCACCTTGAGTCTATCGCATTGCATACAACAGATGAATTCCACCTATAATTGATCTTGTGCGACTCGTTGAAGATGCAACAATTGAAAAACTCAAACAAAATATGGATTTTCTTCTCCTCATTAGGAATGCATCCCCAGAAGACTTGATTGCCCAAATGACCCCCCAGTTCCTTGCTAGATTATGAAACCCTCTGGAGCATTCCATTGAGATCGACAATCCAGGTATTTGACATAGTATATCTGTTTACTTAGCATTGGAACACACCTCTCAAAATGCATATAATTGAGTCTTGTGATCCATGTGACAAAATTTCCTGGACATACAAGGATTTGGGAGGATACTCTCATTCTATGAAGTAGAAAACTTGATTGCAACATACACTAGGATCGAACCAATTGAGCATGCCATGTGTCCTGATTCCTGTGTTGGGTTCACTGGACCATTTAAAGACCTCAAAAACTGTCCTGTTTGTGGCAAATCTAAATGGAATGAGTCAAGACTCGATGCCACACATGGTTGGGTCAAAATCCCAGCCAAAACATTTACCACCATCCTGCTAGGCCCATAGCTACAAGTGCTGTATTGAAATCCTCTTACTGCACAGCAAATAAAGTATTTATCCCTATGAACACAGGAAATCCTTGATGAGGTTGAACACACCCAACAAATCTCTATTATTGATGACATCGCGATGGGATGGGATTATTTAGGTGGCATTCTAGCAGGTGATATCAAGGAGAATGACATCGTATTGATGACTTCAATGGATGGTGCTCAGTTGTATGAGGATAAAGATTCCGACTGTTGGCTCTACTTGTGGATTGTCCTCAATCTCGCTCCAGATCAACATTATCGCAAGATACATGTACTTCCAGGTGGTTTCATCCCAGAACTGAAAAAACCAAAGAACCTTGATTCATTTTTAGTTGTTGGCCTCCATCATTTGTCTCTCCTTCAAAAGGAAGGCTTGAAGATCTGGGATGCATCTCACAATGAAGTTTTTTGCTCAGATATCTATCTACTCTTTATCACCGCTGACGAACCTGGACTTGTTTACTGGGACGGGCTTGTAGGCCATTGTGGTAAGAATGATTGTAGATTATATTGCGGTGTACAAGGATGACATAAAGACACACACTCACATTACTATCCGGCCCTTCTCCCCAACAATTCTTGCAAAGGGACTAATCACCCAGATATATCATCTGCAACTCTTCCCCCCACAGGAGATGTGTTACAACTCGCCCTAGCCCCTATCCTTTTTCGGTCTAACCCCTGTCTCACACCTGTGAGAACCGTCTGTACACTTGTACCCCGCCCCTTGTCCTCGTTCCTCCTCGCCTAGGGAGGCTGTCATTGTCCCTAACATGGCCCTCTTGCTTGGTCTAACGACTCGACACCACTCAGACCCTTCGTCTTCCGTCCTCGCCCCTACTCCGAGTTACCTCCTCCGTCCTACCCTCCGCCATAGACCCGTTCCCGTGCCTATCTAGGAACGTCCTACTCTCCCGTCACCTTGGACCCTCACCAGTCACATCTGGGGATCTTCCCCATCACCATCATTCGTCCTCGCATCTGCCCAGGATCTCCCCCTGGTCTCCTCGTACGCTTTCCCTTCTTCTTATTCACCTTGTCCCCTTTCATTTACCTTACCATCGGCGCTATCTACGCACACCCCTGCCCTAGTCATGCGTCCACCGACGTCATGCTGTAGTTCCCCCTTCGCCCCGCTTACGCGGCCCCACCCTCGCTTATTTCACACCTGGCACTTTAGCTTGCGCGTCCTTTTGACGTCCCTGCCCTTTGCCCGCACCCTTGGCCCATGTTCGGGCTCCTCTTGATTCGCTATCCTTATATACAGGATGATCTTAGCTAGTCGTACCCTAGCTTCAGCTTACCGGTTCTTACTCTGGACTTGTACCTTGTCCACATCGGCTATACCCCTTGTATTCGCGTACCCTGCCTATGCAACACCCTTGATCGCCTTCTTCCGTCATCTGGCGCCCCCGTCAGGACCTCCTTGATAAGAAGTCGCTTACCGGTCTACGTCTCGAGCCTACCCGGGTCCGAACGTAACAAGATGAATCATATTCAGCAAATCTAATACACCTCATGTCATCTCCTAACCAATGTTAGTTTAAAATATGTTGCACCGAAACTGGGATAACGAAGGCACCACTTATTCTTGGTCTCCCCCCTTCTTGATCACTTGGTGTTCCTCTCTGTATGACGACTGACCTCATGCACCTGGCAGCAAATATAACCCAACTTTTGATTGCTTTATGACATGGTTCAATTGCTTGCACTGCTACTGACAACATCAAGACATGGGAATGGGCTGTTCTTCATGATGAAGAGATCTGGCAAACTCATGGATGTGCAGTTGAGCAAGCTGGGCAATATATCCCAGGTTCATTCAATGCAAAACCATGAAACATCACCCAACAACTTAATACGGATTACAAAACCTGGGAGTTTCAGTTATACACATTTGGTCTAGCTCTAGCATTACTCCATCACATCCTCCCCAAATGCTACTAGAGTAATTTCTGTAAACTTGTCAAAGGTTTTCAGATTATGGCACAGCATACAATCAAGCATGCTGAGGTGATGCAAGCATGGGTACTTTTAGCTGCTTGGGAGCACAAATTCAAAGAGTTATATTATCAACGATGCAATGATCACCTCCATTTCATTTGCCCATGTGTTCATCAAATACTACATCTTGCCCCTCAAACATTCCAAAAAGGACCTGCTATATGTACCACACAATGGACTATTGAGCATACCATTGGAAACATCAAGCAGGAAATTCGACAACCATCAAACTACTTAGTCAACTTCATGAAAGAAGGTGTACAACATGCACGTGTAACCGCCTTGCTCGCAGCCCTTCCTGAGCTTGCTGACTCCCATCCTTGCCTTCCAACAGGCTCACTTGATCTTGGAAATGGCTATGTGTTGTTGCACAAATGTGATAAAATTCCTGTTCTCCCTTCTCATGGTACAGGATTTTCAATCACTTTACTGTATATCTCAACCATTGCCCCTTTGACCTCCTTCCCAAAATCAAGTGTTGGGGATGTTTTCATTTACCTAATGGGCAGATTGCTTGGAGTGCATGGAGAGAAAAGATGACCATGTCTAACTCTCTCCACATTGCTTGTATGGTGAAGGTAAGTAAATCAAATACTACCATACTCTCTGATATACTCATTTTAAAACAGTTTTTGCTGGTTGGAAAAATTGCCTTTGAAGAGGTGATTTATTTTACTAGACTTACAGTCATCAACAACAACGAGTACACATTTCATGATGTTGCCCTTATTCACCCATTTACCCTACCAGATGAAGATACTCTTCGGCAATCGCACATGACTCTTGCAATCTGCAAAAGTACTGATTCAATCCTGGTCGTGAAGATTCCAGATATATTAAGTGTCATTGCAATGATCCCTTACACACCACCGGGCAAAGCATTGGTTGAAGAAGGAGAAGGAGCATCTTATTTTGTTATGGAAAGACCTGGACTTGCTGTCTCAAAATTTATACTAGATGATGGTGTACCAAACAGCGAGGACAATGGTGACAAGACCGAGGATGTAGAATAGCAACACAAATAAAAGTACATTGATTTCAATTACTCCAATACAAAACATGGACAGAATATCCCTCTACTTGCGAGTAGTGAGAGTGGGCTTCTCATACTTGTAAGTCTGTTTCTTGATATTCTCCTATGAGATATAAGCAGAAATAAGTGCATATATGCATAGGCTTACCTTGTTGTCAGTGCCAATGGAAATATTTGCACTCACTTTGGGTGTTGGAAAGTTGGATTCTGATTCAGTGGGGCTACTATCATTTGTGTCTAAGGAGGAGTCAACATGAACTTGAATAAAATGTAAAAGTGAAAAAAATACCTGGTTCACGAAGCTGTTTCTTACCTTTGTTCACAGAGGTGAGGTGAGGGTTCACAGAGATGAAGGGAGCTGTGGCAGCCATACAAGTCTGAATAGGTTCTTTTTTATCAACATCCGAGCTTATAGTACAGTGACTCCCAAAAGCGTTCCAATGTTTCACTTTAATGGAGTGCATGAAGTGTACTGCAAA
>QFEL01001793.1:0-15090 GCA_003316195.1 Neoboletus brunneissimus | reverse complement strand
CTCTAGTTCCCCTCCTGTTGGTCGGAAGGAACCCTTCGTTGCCCGGACAGGACTGTACCCCTATCGCGCCTCGGACACTGAGACCGCTCT
Organism: Neoboletus brunneissimus; assembly: GCA_003316195.1. Lineage (NCBI taxonomy): Eukaryota > Fungi > Basidiomycota > Agaricomycetes > Boletales > Boletaceae > Neoboletus > Neoboletus brunneissimus. Next base: position 15,000 of record QFEL01001793.1, on the reverse strand, counting down.
TTGCTGAGCGTTCAGTTGCTGGGTCACGATCTACTTATTACGCGAACGTCGGTCGAGCTTTAGCCGGCTGACGCGAACATAACAATATAAGCATGTACCTTCGACTACTTAGTTCGCAAGTTGTGACTGAGTTATAATAGGAGTTTCAATTCTTCTTGAATATGAACCACAACCATCAGTCCCAACCCCAGGTATGTAGCTGTGGAGCCCTTTCTCCCTCAGTACAGTGCTCACTGCATTGCATCCCATCATATGAGGCCACTCGATCTCCTTGACACAGAGGAGGTAACTTGGAGTAGGGACAAGGGTGGAAGACAAAGAGTCTGAGTGATGTCTAGTCATAGAACCAAGTAAGGGGGTCACATTAGGAATGATGTTGGCCCCCCTAGGCAAGGAGGGACGAGGGTGAGAGGTGGGGTATACAGTGGCTCAAAAAACTGTCTGCATGTTTGGTCATTTTCCACTAAAGGCAATACCCCCAATAACCCCTAATCCAGGTCCTAACCTATGAGTGTATGAAATAAAATATCTACCCTTGGCCATCTATCCATCCAAGATTCAAGGAATTTGGATAAGAATTGATGAAATGGCAGCCATTTCAAAACAATGACTTATTTAGACAGTTTTTTGACTTTATATTTCAATTATATGTATTGGACCCTAGCATGCTGTAATATGATTACATACATTTGGTAAGTGTTCTATTATGTCACCTTTATGTAATTGAGTATCAGCTAGCATATATAAACCCCACCATTCCATGATTATTTTCCCACCATTACTATGAAACCTATCTTTTTCTCTCAAAGAAACAATATCCTCTCTCTCTCCTCTCTTGGTCTTTTCTCTAGGAAAATTGCTTCCCAAACTGGCCTAGGGAAGTCTATTGTATGCCAGGTTCTCCAGGAACTCCAGCCAGAGAAGACTAGGCTCCATGGTGGTCGTCCTCCAAAGCTTAATTCCACCAACAAGAGGGCTATTGTTCAGAAAATCATTACTGGCAAGGCCAGAAATGCTGTTGATGCAACTCAATACATCAATTCCATCATTGATGCTCCTGTCTGCCCTCAGACTGTCAGAAATACCCTCAAGGAAGCCTCATTAAAGGCTGTGGTAAAGAAGAGAAAGCCTTTGCTCTCAAGTACCAGCATTGGACTATAGAGGACTGGAAGAGAGTTATATGGTCAGATGAGACCAAAATTAATAGGATTGGATCAGATGGGCAAGAGTATGTGTGGAGAAAGAAAGGTGATGGACTAACTGCTAGAGAGATCAAAGGTATAGTTAAGTTTGGAGGAGGTTCATTGATGGTATGGGGCTGCATAGGATGGAATGGAGTGGGGGTCTTGAGTGAGGTAGAAGGGAGAATGGATGCTGAACAGTATGTGACCATTTTGGAGGAAGGGCTGCTTCAGAGCATGAAGGAATCTGGAATTCCTAAGGATAAGGTTATTTTCCAGCAGAATAATGATTCAAAGCATACCTCCAGAAGAGCCCAGATCTGGTTTAAGGAGCAAGAAATCAAGCTTCTGGATTGGCCTGCCCAGTCTCCAGACCTCAACCCCATTGAACACACTTGGAATCATCTCAAAAGGTGCCTTTCAGAATATAAAAGGGCTCCTACAGGGGTTCATCAACTATGGGAAAGAGTAGTGGAGTAGTGGGAAAAGATTTCTGTGGAACAGTGTCAGAAATGGATAGAAAGCATGCCTAGAAGGATTGAAGCAGTTATCAAGGCCAAAGGAGCTCATACCAAGTACTAGATACCAGAATTTGTATCAAGTCAAAAAACTGTCCAAACAAGTCATTGTTTTGAAATGGCTGCCATTTCATCAGTTCTTATTCAAATTCCTTGAATCTTGGATGGATAGATGGCCAAGGGTAGATACTTTATTTCATACACTCATAGATTAGGACCTGGATTAGGGGTTTTTGGGGGTTATTGCCTTTAGTGGAAAATGACCAAACATATGGATGGTTTTTTGAGCCACTGTAGGTGTGAGGGCGGTTCTCACAGGTGTAAGACAGGGGTTGAGCCGAAAAAGGGATAGGGGCTAGGTGAGTTGTAACAGGCAGCTCTCAACATAGGAATGGAGGCAAAGGCAAAGGTGGAGACAAAGAGATGCAAAAGGAGGCAAGGATCAAGGGTCTGGAGCCTCAGTCAACTCAGGTCTAAGGCCTTGTTGTCAAGTATGAAAGTAGCAAAAGTCCTAGCTGGTCCAGTGACAGGTGAAGGGGAATCGCATGAAGGTGAGCTTCAAGAGTAAGATTCAGGAAGCTAAGCTACAGTACAGGGTTGTAGACAAGGGAACTAAATAGGGTACTCTACGGTGCACAGACCATGCTGGAATAGGCAAGTTGAGAGCAAAGGGAAAAAGGTGCACATGGTGTCTGAGTGGGGATACTACAGCTAGGGCATGGATGGAATGGAAATGGGAGAAGTAAGTCAGAAATGAAAGACAGAAATAAAGAGGGGTGCTGCCCAGTGTAATAATATACCTTATTTTTCAATTTTCACACTTAGCACTTAAATTAACCTTTCATCTTCATCTTCTCTTTGTTGTGAGTCTAAGCGATCAGGCGAGAAGGCAAAGACGAGGAACTGGAGAGCAAACCCAAAGAGATGATTTGAGGACAAGGGCGAAGGTATGAAGAGAGGAATAAGCTCGCAGATGGTAATAGCAATAGTTAGCTATAAGATCCTAATGATCCAAAGACTCACTGTAGCGGGAGCTACTGAGATCTTGAATGCTCGTCTTAGGAGTAACACTCGCTTGAGTATCCAAGGTCTAGACGACTATCTTAGAACTGGGGTTCTAAGGTCATCCAGAGGTGTATTATATACTAATGTACAGTGGGCACAGACCAAGCTGTGCGTGAGAGTGAACGATCAAAGATAGTAAGTACTGGGCGTAGGGTATGACGTAGTGTGGGAGAGATGAGTAAGGTGACGGAGATGAATGTGGGAGTGAGAAAGGAAGTACATCATGGGAAACGGTTACGTAATGGAACGTGATAAGATAAAGGAGAGAGAGGAAGATAAAAAGGAAGGTTAGCTAAGGGTTAGCTAATAGGAAATAAAGGGAGAGAAAGTGAAGAGGGGCGAAGAAAGAGAAAGATAAAGCATTATGAGTGTGAACTCATAACACTCTTGATGCATGCACGTGACCATGGGAACACACATGTGACAGGTCTAGACCCATGACATCATCAGCATGTGTTATTAATTTCTGCTCTTCTCTCACGTGCTGCTTCTTCATTACTCATCATTTTCTCACATTAGTCATCTTCTTACTTCTAATTCCCATGCCAAGCATGGTCTGTGTGCATCCCTGTAACATATATAAAGTAGACACTATGCAACTGGAATCCCCAGTCTAATCCACTTCGTTGTTGGCTTTCAGATCTTACTAGCGGGTTGAGCGTGTCTCTTCCTTGTGGGATTATTGGAGCTCTAACAGCTTCGACCTGAAACTTGGCTATTATCCAGCTCATCTCTTATCTCTACTCACAAGGTTCTGGTGTACGCCCTATAAGTTAGTCCGGCCAGTGTTGAGAACTCAATCCCTTTGAGATCATAACACTTGGATTAGACTGCTAGTACACTGCCCGGATCCTAGGGCCAAAGGACTTTGTTTCATCACTTTCACTTCTTTTACCCCCGACACCTTTAGGGGACTGCCTAGGAAGCAGAGATTGGTCTCAGTAGATACATAATCTTCTTTGTCCCTCCCTTGAGGTGATACCCACACAGAGGTTGTGCTTTGTTTGCGAAGGTCAACGTAGCCCCTGCCATAGGGTTACGGCTGAGACTATCCCATTCTGTTAGTCCTCGAAGTGATTCGAGAGATAGAGCGTCATTACCACAAGTTACCTAGTTTATGTGTAGTTTTGTTCCTGGTCACTGCGGCCCCCAGAGAACCTGTTATGAAACCTACTGGAGAAGGAGATATTACCTCCATAGTAGGAAATACTTTCTACGTCACTTTGTTTGCAAAGTCCCCAGGGTTTGGTTGGAAGATACCGAACAGTAAGGACTTATCAAGATGGATCCCAATACCTTGGACAATTTGGTTAGAAGAATTGCCGATTTGAATTTGGAAAAAGAAAAAGACAACGTTACGAAAAGAGTCAAGGACCCCAGAACTTGGGATGGAGATAGGAAGACTTTCTGCCTTTGGTGGGTCAAGTTACGGCTTTGGGTAGAATGCCAAGAATGGAAGTCAGACAAGCTCCGCACCATAGCCATACTTTCTCGCCTAGAGGACAAGGCGGCCTGCTTCGCACAACTATCCCTCAAAATGTTTTTAGAAAATGAGGACAAATAAGAGATCAACCCTGAAACTCTTGTACCAAAAGGAAGATTAGGGGACAAGGCCTGGCCAAACTGGGCAGACATTCAAGCAAGCATTAAAGCTTATTTCAGGATAGATGTCCTGGAACACGAGGCCTTGAAACATCTAGAAGCCCTACGTCAAAACAGGAAGTCAATTGATGTCTTCCTCCAAGAATATGAAATCTTGGTAAAAGAGGCAAACATTGATAACCATCACTCTGTTAGTCTACTGAAGAAGGCGGTAGACTTTAGGATTTACCAACAACAAGAGTTGAATGGTTCTGCCTCCAAGTTCCACGATCTATTGGAACAATATAGGAAAGTTGGTCACTCCTTTGAGCAAATGGCAATAGAACGAGGCCCTCCAACTCATTCCTCTTTCCCATGTCCTCCCCCACGGCTGCAAGGCCAATATTTGTATCCGCCTCCTTTGCATCGGCCCAACGGCCAACCTTCATCTGCACCTCATGCTGGGCCGAATCAGTGCTTTACTCCAACAGGCATTCAACCTGGAAGAGGAGCATCCATGGACATTAGTGTCCAACAAACTACTCTGCCTTCGCATCCTGACAATTGTACTTGCTACGGGTGTCAACAGGTCAGTCACATTTGGCCTAACTGCCCGACCAACCTCAACTGCCAGGCTCCTCGCCCCCAAATCTGGCAGCAATACCTTTGGGACTATAATTCTGGGACCTTCGTCCCAAACCCATCTTATTACTCTGCCCCCACTAAAGCGCAAGTCGCACAGCACTACACAGGTCGACTCCTCCCTCCTGTTACTACCCCGATGATCACCCAACAAGCGATGTCACAAGGAAACTTCGTCTTGGCAGAGGCCAAAGTGTTACGGTTCAACTGGGGAGAGCGACCGTAGACCTGAAAGTAATAGCTCAAGTCTGAGGTGTAGGGAAAGAGTGAAGGTTTGCCTAAGGGCTGTTACGATTCTTCCCTTGTCTACCTTTACTTTTCCCTTACTTTTCCTTCGCCTAAGTCTTACCTATGCTTCTTACCTCTCTCGCGCTTGTCCGTCACGGTCGGTCACACTTCTTTTCATTTAACCTTAAAACCACATAGCCTAGCCCGGGTTCTTTCCGAACCCTTCCCCTCCGCCCCGGGCAGCGCCCCTTTCATCTCCGTTCTTCATTTCCGATTACTACCTCCGTCCCACCTCATACCGTGCCCTCGCTGTAGTACCCCCGCTTGGACACCATGCGCACTCCCTCTCCCCTTCGCCCCATACCTACCATTCCTGACTCGGTCTGTGCGCAGTAGGGTACGCTATTTAAGTAGCTAGCTCGTATCCTTGTACTGTAGCTTAGCTTCCCGAATCTACCTCTTGAAGCTCACCACTTGCGCGATCCGACTTCGTCTGTCACTGGACCGACTAGTCTCCTCGCACCCCTTTGTACTCGACAACAAGGCCTTAGACCTGAGTTGACTGGAACCTTGGACCTCTGATCCTTGTTCCCCCCTGTGTCCTCACCGCCCAACACTTCGCATCTCGCCCTTGTATCTCGACCTTCGCCTTCTTCCCTCTGAGAGCTTCTACCTTTCGGGTCTACGGTCGCCCATCCCAGGACGAACCGTAACAAGGGCGGGGGCGCAGGTGAGGGCAAGGATCGAAGGTCTGAAGTCCTAGTTGACTCAGGTCTAAGGCCTTGTTGTCAAGTACCAAGGATACGAAAAGCTTAGCTGGTCCAGTGACGGGCGAAAGCGAATTGCACAAGGGTGAGCTTGTTAGGAGTATATTTGGGAAGCTAAGCTGAAGTACAGGGACACTAGCTAGCGGTTTAAATAGCGTACTGTTACGTTCCAACCGGTTAGCTGGAGACGTAGGCCTGGTAGCATCTTCTGATCGAGGAAGTCCTGACGGGGGCGCCAGACAGCAGCAGAAGATGATCAAGAGGTGGACATTGGCAAGGTGCGAAGTACAGGTGCTACATCGCTGGAGGAAGTCCCGGGTCTCAAGGTGCAAGGTACTAGGGGAATACCAGGCAAGACGAAGATAGAGTACTAATGTTCTAAGAGGTCCGGTATATAAGTAAACGAATCAAGAGGAGCCCGAATATGGGCCAAGGGTGTGGGCAAAGGGCAAGGCCGTCAAAAGGACGCGCAAGCTAAAGTGCCAGGTGTGAAGTAAGCGAGGGTAGGGGCCGCGTAAGCGGGGCGAAGGGGAGAACTACAGCATGACGTCGGTAGGACGCATGACTAGGGCAAGGGGTGTGCCGATAGCACCGGTAGTAAGGTAAATGAAGAACGTCAAGGTGAATAAGAACAAGGAAAAGCGTACGGGGGCGCCAGAGGGAGATCCTGGGCAGATACATAGATAAACGATGGTGATGGGGAAGATCCCCAGATGTGACCGGTGAAGGTCCAAGGTGACGGGGAGGTAGGGCGTTCCTGGATAGGCACGGGAACGAGTCTATGGCGGAGAGTAGGACGGAGGAGGTAACTTGGAGTAGGGTGAGGACGGAAGACGAAGGATCCGAGTGGAGTCTAGTCAAGAGACCAAGCAAGGGGGTCACATTAGGAACAGTGATGGCCTCCTTAGGCGAGGAGGGACGAGGACTAGGGGTGGGGTACAGGTGTACAGACGGTTCTCACAGGTGTGAGACAGGGGTGAAGCCGAAAAAGGGATAGGGGCTAGGACGAGTTGTAACACATACACTGGATATGGACAATAATTCTACAGACGAAAACACCCTAGTAGACTGCACCGATTCTGATTTCCCCACATGTACTTTAGATGACGTATTTGCCAAAATCAATTCCCATTCCATAAGGGCGACTCCCATGAGTGCGGCACTGGAATTAAAAAATAGCATGCTTGATTCCCTTGTACAGCAAGTCCAAAATTCACCTTCTCATCAAATCCCTCAACAAATAACCATAAATAACACAACACTTTCTCACAGTGGCAAATTTTCCCTTAATACTATTATCCAAGTCAAAAAGGAGGGCCAATGGCGTAACCAACACGTTCAGGCACTTCTTGACTCCAGAGCTTCCCATACCTTCATTGATGAACAATACATGATCAGACAAGGCATTCCCTATTATAACATTCCCTGACCTATTACTGTGCACAATGCTGACAGCTCTCAAGGAGCAATAGGCCAAGTCACAAAAGGGGTCACACTAATTATTATGGTAGAAGGACATTCAGAGGTAATTGATGCCTACGTTTCCAAACTAGGCACTCACCGCCTCATTATTGGCTATGACTGGCTTTACTGCCACAATCCTGATGTGGACTGGATCCACAAAAGGATCTCTTTCCGTACAACATATTGCAAAATGATGGGACATGGACCAATTGCAGTTTCACCTTCCATTCCATCAGAACACATTTCTATTCATACCATAGAAGAAGGGTTAACCAAAAAGGTACCTGAAACCTATCACGAGTTTCTAGACGTATTCTCTAAAAAGGAATCGGAACGCATGCCAGAGCAAAAGCCCTGGGATCATGTGATCAACCTAAAACCCGATTTCATTCCTAAGAAGGGTTGGGTCATTCCATTATCAGATCAAGAAATGGACAAAGTCCATACGTTCATTGACAAAGAACTCAAAAAGGGTTATATCAGGCCTTTGAAGTCCCCTTAAATGGCACCAGTTTTCTTTATTCCAAAAAAGGATGGTAAAAAATGATTAGTAATGGACTACTGATATTTAAACAAAGGCACCATCAAGAATGCCTATCCCCTTCCTTTAATTTCCACTCTGATTGACCGTCTTAAGGATGCAGATCTTTTTACCATGCTAGATCTTCGATGGGGATACAACAATGTATGCATCAAAGAAGGCGATGAGTGGAAAGGGGCATTTGTTACCCCTATTGGATCTTATGAACCAGTAGTTATGTATTTCGGGATGACCAACTCACCCCCTACTTTTCAGCAGATGATGAACGACATCTTCAATGATATGTATATGGTACTTGTAATCTACATTGACAACTGTATGATATTTATAAAAGGGAAAAGTCGCAAAGAACATGAGGACTTTGTAAAAGAAGTTCTTTGCAGACTCAGGGACAATGATCTGTATGTAAAACCAGAGAAATGCTTCTTCTCGCAGGAAAAGGTGGACTTTTTAGGAATGAAGGTATCTAAAGAGGGGGTAGAAATGCAGGAAAAGAAGGTGTCTGGAGTACTGGATTGGCCAACTCCCACGCGCCTGAAGCAACTGCAAGGCTTCCTCAGACTTTGTAACTATTACCATCGCTTCATCGAAGGATTCACTGAGATTGCACGCCTCCTAAATGATCTTACCAAGAAAGATACTCCATTTACATGGGGAGCGGCTCAAGAAACAGTGTTCCAGACCTTAAAAGGAAAATTCCGAGAAGCACCTCTCCTCACCTACCCTGATTGAAATAAGGAAATGTGAGTCAAAACGGACGCCTCGGATATAGCCACTGGAGCAGTTCTTTCGGTTAAATATGACGATGGACTATGGCGCCCCTGCGCCTTTATCTCCCACTCATTTGATAGCGCCAAAAGGAACTATCCCATTTATGATAAAGAACTCTTAGCTGTCATTAGAGCCTTAGAAGAGTGGAGACACTACCTAATTGGTAGAGAAAGTTTCGAGATTTGGACCGATCACAAGAATCTCAAATACTGGAAAAAGCCACAAACTCTATCTGGTCGCCAAGCTCGATGGCACGCCCTCCTCCAAGAATTCAACTATCTATTCATCTATAAACCCGGATCAAGTAATGGACGAGCCGACGCACTCTCACGATGACCAGATCACGGGGACGCTATACAAAATCACAATACAAACATCACTGTACTACCACCATCTGTCTTTATTAACAACATTGCACTTTCTTCAGACTTCTTTAATACTTTACAATCCGAATCTAACTCCATGGGAATAGATTCTATTCATGACTACACCTTTGATTCCAAACAAAAAATCTTTAAAAACGCAAAAAACAAAATATTTATACCAGAAACTCTACACATACAACTTCTTAAAATTTGTCATGATTCTCCCACTGGTGGACATTCAGGACAAGGACGGAACATTCATCTTCTTACTAGATATTTCTCATGGCCTGGTGTAACAAAGGATGTAAAAACCTATGTAAATAGCTGCCAACCATGTGCCCTTTCCAAAGGAAAGACCAAGGCTCCCACTGGCAAACTCATGCCTCTCCCAGCGGCTAAACACCCCTGGGAAGATATCTCAGTTGATTTCATAATGGGAGTACCACCTTCTCATTCTTTTATGGCTATTTGTGTGGTAGTAGACTGCTTCTCCAAAGAAGTTATCTTCATCCCTTGCTATGATATGATCTCTTCAAAGGACTTAGCTATCCTATTCAGAGACAATGTTTGGTGTATACACGGACTCCCCTCTATGATAGTTTCCGATAGAGGACCTCAGTTCATTTTGGACTTTACCACTCAGCTGTGCAAACTTCTGGGTATTTCCCAAAAGGTGTCGACTGCGTACCACCCCCAAACTGATGACCAAACCGAGAGAATAAATCGGGAATTGGAACAGTATCTTCACGCCTACGTATCAAAGCAGCAAGAAGAATGGGCAGATTGGATCAAAATGGCACAATTCCACCACAACAACTCCCTCACCACCGCAACAGGAACTATCCCCTTCGCCATCACTCGTAACTACGCCCCCCACATGGGCTTCGAAGGAAAGGCATCCAATTTAGGAGGAGAATTCGCCAAACAGATGGGAAAAAGCCATAAAGAGGTAGAAACGGCATTAGAAGAAACAAGAGAATGGATGCAACACACTGCAGATAAAACCTGGTCCAAGGCATCCAATTATGAAAAAGGACAGAAAGTGTGGCTATCCACGGACAAACTCAAACTTCCGTACACTGCCAAGAAGCTGACCCAAAAATGGATAGGACCTTACAAGATCCTCAAGGTCCTTCCTAACATGGTTAAACTAAAACTACCAAGAACGGTTAAAGTTCACCTCACAGTCAACATCTCTCGGGTTAAACAATATAGAGAAACCCTCCCAGGACAACCAGTACTACGTTCTGACCCAATCAAAATTGACGAAGAAGGGGAAGAACAATTTGAAGTAGAATATGTGGCAGCTTCAAGGATGAAAGGACGGAAGTTAGAATATCTAGTCCATTGGAAGGGTTACGACGAAACAGATCGAACTTGGGAACCTAGTGATATCATCAACACTGCACCAGACACAGTAGCAGATTTCCATTGTCAAAACCCATCCGCACCCCGAAAACTCTGCAGACTCACACTTTCCGACTTTAATTCTCTATTTTCTTCATATGAAAACTTTACCGAAACAGACTTTCAAGGGACTTGTTACGTTCGAACCCGGGTAGGCCCGAGACATAGACTGGTGGGCGACTTCTTATCGAGGATGTCCTGACAGGGGCGCCAGACAACGGAAGAAGGCGATCAAGGATGTTGCATAGGCGGGATACATGAATACAAGGGGTATGGCCAGTAAGAACAAGGTACAAGTCCAGAGGTAGAACTGGTAAGCTGAAGCTGGGGTATAAGTATATTCGAAGGTCCTGTATAAGTACTATGTGAATGAAGAGGAGCCCGAATGTGGGCCAAGGGTATGGGCAAAGAGCAGGGACATCAGAAGGACGCACAAGCTAAAGTGCCAGGTGTGAAATAAGTGAGGGTAAGGGCCGCGTAAGCGGGGTGAAGGGAAATACTACAGCATGACGTCGGTGGACGCATGACTAGGGCAAGGGGTGTGCAGATAGCACTGGTGGTAAGGTAAATGAAGAATAGCAAGGTGAATAAGAACGAGAGAAAGCATATGAGGGGCGCCAGGGGGAGATCCTGGGCAGATACAAGGACAAAGGATGGTGATGGGGAAGACCCCCAGATGTGACCTGTGAGGGTCCAAGGTGACGGGGAAGTAGGGTGTTCCTGGATAGGCACGGGAATGGGTCTATAGCAGAGGGTAGGATGAAGGAGGTAACTTGGAGTGGGACGGGGATGGAAGACAAGGAGTCCGAGTGGTGTCTAGTTGTAAGATCAAGCAAAGGGGGTCACATTAGGAACAGTGATGGCCTCCCTAGGCAAGGAGGGACAAGGAGGGGGGTGGGGTACAGGTGCAAGGGTGGCTTTCACAGGTGTGAGACAGGGGCTAAGCCGAAAAAGGGATAGGGGCTAGGATGAGTTGTAACAAAAGGTAGAGGCTCTAGCTAAAGGGACAAAGGCGAAGGCATGGACGGGATACAAAGGAAGCTGAAGGGCAAGGGTGCAGGTGGAGATGAGAATCAAGGGTTCAAGGTCTCGGTCGACTCAGGTCAAAGGCCTTATTGTCAAGTACGAAGGATGTAAGGAACTAAGCTGGTCCAGTGACAGGCAAAGTTGGATTGCACAAAGATGAGCTTCAAGGTGTAGATTTGGGAAGCTAAGCTAGGGGACAAGAGCGCTAGCTAGCTGTTTAAGTAGTGTACCCTACTGCACACAGACTAAGTCAAGAATGGTAAGTATAGGGCGAGGGGGAGGGGGTGCGCATGGTGTCTGAGTGGGGGTACTACAGCAAGGGCATGAAATGGGATAGAACAGGGTCAATAGCCAGAGATGAAGAGCAGAGATGAAAAGGGGCACTGCCTGGGGCGGAGGGGAAGGGTTTGAAGAGGAACCCAGGCTAGGCTGTGTAGTTTAAGGTTTAAAATGAAAGAGGTCGTGACCAACCGTGACTGACAGGAGTGTAGATCGTGTGAAGCATAGGTAGAGGTAGGACGAGCGAAGGAAAAAGAGTAGGAAAAAGAGTAGTGGTAGGAATGGGTTGTAACATTGACCTGGATGGGGCAATCGTAGACCCGAAAGGTAGAAGCTCTTGACAAGGGGAGCTAGGATGGGGGTGAAGACGTTGGCGAGGGAAGCAAAGATGCAGGAGGAGGTGAGGATCAAAGGTCCAAGGCCTCAGTCAACTCAGGTCTAAAGTCTTGTTGTCAAGGACAAGAGTTGTGAAAGTCTAAGCTGGTCCAGTGACAGGCAAAGGCAGATTGCACAAGGCTGAGCTTCAAAGATAGAATTCGGGAAGCTAAGTTAGGGTACAGCAGTGCTAGCTAGCAGTTTAAATAGGGTATCCTATCATGCACAGACCAAGTCAGGAATGGTAAGTACTGGGTAGAGGGGAAGGGTGCGCATGGTGTCCAAGTGGGGGTACAACAGCAAGGGCACGGAATGGAGTGGAACAGAGGGAATATGTTACAGTTTGACCTAGAATAGATGATTGTAGACCCGACAGATAGAAGCTCTTGACAAAGGCAGTGGAGATAGGGCAAAGGCAGTGACGAGGGGAACCGGGACACAGGAGGAGGCAAGGATCAAAGGTCTGAAGCCTCAGTTGACTTAGATCTAAGGCCTTGTTGTCAAGGATGAAGGTAGCGAAGGTCTAAGCTGGTCCAGTGACAAGTGAAGCCGGATCACACAGAGGTGAGCTTCAAGGATAAGATTTGGGAAGCTAAGCTAGAGTACTACTGTACTGACTAGCAGCTTAAATAAGGTACCCTACTGTGCACAGACTGAGTCAGGAATGGTAAGTGTTGGGCGAAGGGGAGAGTGTGTGCAAAGTATCTGAGTGGGGGTACTACAGCAAGGGCATGGAATGGAATGGGACGGAGGAAATACTTGGAGATGAAAAGTGGAGACAAAAGAGGTGCTGCCCAGGGCAGAGGGGAAGGGTTCAGAGTAGAACCCAGGCTAGGCTATGTAGTTTAAGGTTTAAATGACAAGGAACATGACCGACCATGACTGACAGAAGCGTAAGGTGTGAGAAGCATAGGCAAGGCTGGGGACAAGTGAAGGGAAAAGAGTAGGGGAAAAGAGTAGATGTATAAATGAATCATAACATCATCTCTGATCAGGGACCTCAATTCACCTCAGCATTTGCCAGAGAACTCAGAAAACTCCTCAACTATAACCTCACCCTCTTCACTGCCTATCACCCTCAGATGTGTTATGGTTCAACCTAAGGATGGGCGACCATAGACCCGAAAGGTGGGGAAAATGAAGGCAAGGGTGAGGGCAGAGTACAAGGGATGCCTAAAGGTGGAGATGCAGATGGAGGCAAGGATCGAAGGTCCAAGGCCTCAATCAACTCAGATCAAGTGCCTTGTTGTCAAGTACAAAGGATGTGAAAGGCTAAGCCAGTCCAGTGACAGGCGAAGATGGATTGCACAAGGTGAGCTTCAAGGAGTAGATTCGGGAAGCTAAGCTAGGGTACAAGAGCACTAGCTAGCGGTTCAAATAATGTACCCTACTGCACACAGACCGGGTCAGAAATGGTAAGTATTGGGCAAAAGGGAGAGGGTGCGCATGGTGTCCAAGCGGGGGTACTACAGCAAGGGCATGAACTAGAGTGGAATGGGAACAATAGCTGGAGATGAAGAGCAGAGATGAAAGGGGCACTGCCCAGGATGGAGGGGAAGGGTTTGGAAAAGAACCCGGGCTAGGCTGTGTAAGTTTAAGGTTTGAAATGAAAAGATACCGACTGAGACTGGTGGTGAGTCACAGTAAAATGAGTCATGATATAGTGAGTTATGAGTAGGAAAGGCATAGGCGAGGGAAGTGTACTGTAGAGTAGGGGAAAAGAGTAGGCATATAAATGAATTGTAACAAGATGGATGAAGAAACTGAATGAATCAACCAGGAGGTCGAGACCTACCTTCAGATCTTCTGTGGAGTCCACCCCACAACTTGGGCTGACTCAATTGCCAATGCAAAATTTGCCCACAACCACCACCCCCACTCCATCACAAATCAATTTTTGTTCTATCTTATGATGGGCTATGAACCCTGTGCCCTACCATTGGTCATCTCCAAGATGTCCCTACCCACAGTCACCTCCTGCATTAAAAACTTGACAGCTGCCCATGATGAGGCCCTAGCAGCCCATGAACTCGCACACCAAGTAATGACATCACACAACTAGAGGAAGTTTAAACCCTTCAAAAAGGAAGATAAGGTTTGGCTTGAGGCTTGCAATTTGAAACAATTGGTCATCAACCCCAAATTTGCACCTAAATGGGAAGGACCCTTCATTATTACCAAAGTCCTTTCCCCTATTGTCTACCACCTCCACATTCCCTCTACCTGGAAAATACACCCCATCTTCCACACCTCCCTATTGACCCTGTACAAGGAGAACTCCATACATGGCCCCAATTTCCCTGCTCCACTGCTGGACCTTGTAGACGGTGAAAAGGAATATAAAATCAAAAAGATTCTCAAGCACCAAGGCTCCACCCACTCCCACTCATATTTGATACGTTGAAAAGGGTACATGGTGGAAGAAGACTCCTGAGTCCCTGAGCGTGACCTCAAACATTCAAAGGCCGCCCTCCTTAATTATAAGAAACGATGCCCAAAGCACTTTCCCCAAAACCACTCCTCTTGCACCTAAACTCACTGCCCATCAACAAACTGCTATACCCTGCTCCAACGTCCCCTCTGATGACTACTACCCTGCCACTATCCTGACCTCTGTCACCCCTTCCTCTATTTTCTCAGTCTCTTTGCCACCAATCACTTTGCCTACTCCTTCTTCTACTCTTTACAATCCTATACCCTTTATCAAGGACATTTCCATGCCTTCATCACACATCGCTTCTCCTGGCTGGGGCTCCCCTTCTCCTCCCCCTAGTCAACCCCCTCATCTAT
>QFEL01001788.1:0-14309 GCA_003316195.1 Neoboletus brunneissimus | reverse complement strand
AGTGAAGTCTAGTTGTAGATCCAAGAAAGGGGGTCATGTTAGAAACGATGACAGCCTCCCTAGGTGAGGAGGGACAAGGACAAGGGGTGGGGTACAGGTGTGAGGGTGGTTCTCACAGGTGTAAGACAGGGGTCAAGCTGAAAAAGGGATAGGGGCTAGGTGAGTTGTAACACATGGCAAGTTGGTCCAGGTGGATGATTATCCCTAGGTACTTGACTTTCTCTGTGGCAAAGGTGCACTTTTTTAACTTCAGATAGAGGTCCAACTTGGTCATCTATTGGAGGATCTGCTTGGTTTGCTCCTCATGAGTCTTGGCATCAGGGGAGAAGATGAGGAGGTTGTTCATATAGATAACAAGCCATTCCTCTGTGATCATGTTGGAGAATGAATTATTTATGAACTGTTGAAACATGGCAGGAGAGTTGGTCATACCAAAGTACATGATGGTCAGTTCAAAGAGGCCTTTGTGGGTGATGAAGGTGCCCTTCCATTGGTGTCCATCTTTTATTCGGACATTGTTATAGCCCCATCACACATCAAACTTGGTGTAGAGATGAGAGTTGTGGAGTTTATCAATGAGGTTGGATATTAATGGAAGGAGATAGGCATCTTGGACCATATGTTCATTTAGGTATCAATAGTCTTGGCAGGGGTGGAGGGAGCCATCCTTCTTTTTTACAAAGAAGAAGGGGGATACTTGGGGTGAGTTTGAGGGGCAGATCTTTCTGGTTTTGCATGCCTGTATTCTAGCTTAGCTTCCTGTATTCTATATCTTAAAGCTCATTCTTGTGTGATCCCCTTCACTTGTCACTAGACCAGCTAGAGCTAGCAATCTTTGTACTTGACAACATGGTTTTAGACCTGAGTCTACAAGACCAAGACCTTTGATCTAGTCTCTTTCTCTGATCCACTCTTCATTGACCATTTGCCATTTGCTTTCTTTGTCTTCATTGCAAACAAGCTCAAGCCTTCTTGGGCCTACAGTTGCCTACCCTAGGTTGAACCATAACAGTTCCCACTCTGCTTACTTAGACTATCCTGTATCCTGTGACAAGTAGTGATATGCCTCCTATATTTAATTTCCCTTCTTCCAGGACATCATTTCCCTTTCCAATTTCCTTTCTTTGTCTTGGTCTGTGTCATCTTAGGTGGAGTACTTAAAGACCATACTTGTACAGTAGTATGATAGCTTAGCTTGTTGAGAATCATGGTATTTCATATGTTGATTTTCTGATTTAGATTATGGGAAGCTCCAGCATGTGCAGGGGTCAATTGGTCGACCAATCTTGACCAATCAGGATCCATCAACCTGTAATTTGGACTCTGCTTGGCTGCACACAATCAAACAACTGAAGTGACCTTTTGGCATCAGGTGATGCATGGGTGGTGGCTGTGTGGGGGTGGGTGTGCCTCAAGGAGGGGAATTTTCGCTAAGGTCAAAAACAATGTGGGGGAGTGGATGTACCTAGAGGAGGGAAATCTCACCCAGGAATGGGTTCTGTTTTTGCAAGACCTATGCTGGAGGAGATTTCACCAAAAAGTCAAGGTAGTAGTACAAGTGTAGTCTTATTTATACTATTTGTACTACTAATTTTCATGAGGGGTATGAACTCTGGACAAGGAAAATGGGGGAGACAGGTAGTGAGAGGGAGGCAAAACAACATTGGCATTTAAGATAAAATGATAAGGTATCCTAGTGAGTAGTCTACAAGACCACACAGTGGTGTTTCTTATTGTTCTTGGACTACTTGAGAAGTACAGCCTAAGTGGCGTACTGGAAGACCTCATGCACACCCTCTCCTGTTCATATTGTGGGGATCTTTGTTGACACAAATGATGTATATTGCTATTACAGACATGACATGACAAGATGCAACAAACAAGACAAACAAGATGAGATATGGACATGATGACATGATACATCATGATGACAAGACAACAACAAATGTTTAGTAGGCTTTGTGCTTGAGGTAGTTGATGTGCAGATAGTCAGCACCCTCATGCTGGACAATACGGTCACTTGAAACAGAATTGTCGACCTTGAAACCAGGATAGAGCTTGAAGAGAGCAATTGTGGGATGGCTGTTTACATCCATAGGAACAATGAGACATGCTGCAAGCATTAACATAAATGCCTGGACCTCAACAAGCAACACATTGAGTGCAGCAGTTGAGCCTGAGACTGTGATTTTGTAGATTTCCTACATCATTTTGAGAAAGGCCTGTGGATGGAATGCTGTACCATCCAAGAAGATGCTGTATGGCTGGGGCCAGTGGGGTAGCTCTGGCATCTCTGGCATTGGTTTTGATCTGACACTGTCTGCACAGATGCCACATTTGTGGTTTGTGGTTGACTTCTCTGGACTGGGATACAAGATAGTCTTGCAGTGGGAGCATGTAGGGACCTTGCAGGGCTGGTGGATAGATAGTAGATAGAAAATCAGTATTTAATGAATGAATGTCAACAGTAGTGCAAATACCTTTTTGCCAGTTGTAGTATTGCCCTTGACAAGGCTAACAATGAAGCAGTGGTGTTGCCAGAATGCTTCAGTGTTTCACTTCGCTGCAAGTACATTGTAATGTTGGTACCAGTGTGAGCAAGCATCATGACAGTAAATGGGTGGTACTTACACTTGAAGTCATTCTTCAGGACTTGCTCAATACAATCTCCCCTTCATCTCACCCAGTTTGTGAAGCAGGGCGAGGAGATTCTTTCTAACAGCTGCTATACCAAGCTTCTGAACCAGTTGATGATTGTATTTATCCATTGCCTTGATCCATTTCTTTGATGTCATTTCATAAGAGATCCAATGAAATTCTGTGCCATCTCCATGAAGAGGAAGAATTCATCTGCACCTTTGATTATGAGGGACTCTGGATTGATGCCAGTAGCAGCCAGGAATAGGTGTTGGGACCTTGTCTTGTGGCCAGTGCAACTCTGGCTTCCAGGGATATCCAGGGTGAGTGAGGTGTCAACGGGAGCAGCGAGACTTGAAATGTTCAGTTAAGAACTCAGTTGCACCACTGGTCTGTGGCCTCTGGTCATGGCGTTCCTTGACTTTAGAGGGCAGGAGTGGTGAATGTTGTCGATTGACTGCTTGAAGTAATGTTCAAGAGTTCCAACATGATGTTCTGACCTGATTATATCCTGCTAGTATAAGGGATTCAAAATAATAACCTGGATGAGCAAACAAGGTAGTTACACCAAGCTTTGCAACTGCTGTGTTCATGCCTGAATCCTGTGACATCTCTTCCACCTTTCGCTTGGTAACAGTCAGAACTGCATCCATGGGACATGGGAAACACAGGTTTGAGTTGTTGGATGGTACAAAGTCAGTCTGTGATGTGCTTTGCAACCAAGCAGAGATTTATGGAAGTTCCAGTAGTTTAGGATTGATGTTCAGTTCATGGAAGATGAACTCTTGACTAGAGAGGATGGCATACTTGGTGACCATATCAATACTGCAATCAACTTGAGAAAGGTCAACCTGGAAGTCATTGACTTCTTCCTTTACCATGCTGCAGAATGTGGAGATGTGTTCTGAAACTATTAAACCAAAAATCTCATCAGAGTCAGCAAATTAAAGTTCAGGGAGAGTGAGGAGGGTGCACTGTGCATCAACTGCACAGAGCTGATTGTTAAGTTTCACAATAGTGTTCAACAAATTGATGTGATGAGAACCAGCTTTTAAAACCATGAATGGAGTCTTCTTGGAGCAGTGGGACATTTTGCTGTGGGCACACTCGAACAGTGTGCTGGCACTTGATCCTGCATTCCTGCATGAACTTGAGCATTGCATTGCTCATATACTCCCCTCCCTTGTCGTCTCACAGTATTTTGGTGCAGTGTTCTATCTGGTTCTCTGCAAATGCCTTGAACTGCTTGAATGCCTCGAAGACATCCAATTTTGCACAGATTGGCAGCACAAAGTGGTATCGCAAGTAATCATCAATGAATGTCACCAAATACTGGTAGCCAGAAAAGGTGGGGTAGGGAACTGCATGCACATCTGAGTGCATGAGCTCCAGAGGGCACAAGGCCCAAGTTTGCAAGGGGAGGAATGGATTTGCATGCATCTTGCCAGTAAGGCATCACTCACAGATCAGGTCAGATGCAGCTTTGCTCTCCAGCTTTATCCCAGTCACCATGTTGTGCTCAAACAGCAGCCTGATGTGCATCAGGTTGTGGTGTGCAAATCTGCAGTGCCATAGGGATAGGTCAAGGGGTGCAGTGGTTGCAGGGCATGCATACTTGGTCACAGGCTTAGTCACACCATCAAGAAATGCTGCATTGTTGCTGTTGATGGTGACAACACACAGTGGTGGTCTGGAGGCACACAAGAAGGCCATGTGGGTCACATTGATGTGTACAGTAAACAATTAGTGATGTTACAGTTCGACCAGGGGAGGGCGACTATAGACCCAAAAGGTAGAAGCCCTTGACAAGGAGGTGAGGATGAGGGTGAAGGCGTTAGTGAGGGCGAGTGGGGATGCAGGAGAAGACGAGAATCTAAGGTCCAAGGCCTCAGTCGACTCAGGTCAAAAGCCTTGTTGTCAAGAGCAAGGATTGCAAGGGTCTAAGCCAGTCCAGTGACTAGCAAAGGTGGATCGCGCAAGGATGAGCTTCAAGAGTAGGATTCAGAAAGCTAAGCTAAAGTACAGGGGTGCAAGATCAAGGATTGAATAGAGTACCCTAAGGTGCACAGACCATGCTGGAATAGGTAAGTCAAGGGCAAAGGGGAGAGGGTGCACATAGTGTCCGAGCAGGGATACTACAGCAAGGGCATGAAATAGAACAGAATGGAAGTAATAGTCGGAAATGAAGGATGGAGATGAAAGAGGGCACTGCCCAGGGCAGAGGGGAAGGGTTCAGAGAAGAACCCAGGCTAGGCTGTGTAAGTTTAAGGTTTGAAATGAAAAGGCACCAACTGAGGCCAGTGATGAGTCACAGAGGGAAAGGCATAGTTATAGATGAGGTGGGGCAAGCAGGGCAACATCTAGAGTAAAGCAAAGGAAAAAGAGTAGACATAGAAATGAATTGTAACAAGTGGCAGGTGAGGTACAGGACAGCAAGGAGGTTGTTCCACAGCTAGGGAACATGCAACATGTTCAAAAACTCAACCACTCAACCACTCTTTCCATTAATCACCAGTTGGAACACAACTGACTTGACTCCAGCTGAATACACGATGGTGTTGTCTGTGAGCTTGATGGGGATGTGTTTGGGCATGGAGTTGTGCAGCCAGTGGTGATGGGATGTCATATGAGAAGTAGCCCCTGAATCTGCATTCCATTTGTGGTCAGCATCGAGTTAGAGTGGGGAGAATGGATTAGAGGGGTCACTGGAATGAAGACTTGCATTTTCTGCCTGCTCAATGACTTTCTCAGGTCCTATTGTGACCACATTGGCCATCTGCAATGCATTGCCCTTTTTATCCTTATTCCAGTTTGACTTGTAGTACTTTTTGGTGTGCTGTAGTGAGTAGCACTTGCATTAGCAGTGGCCCTGCTTCTTGCAGAACGAACATGGCACATTGGCTGGACAGGTGCAGCTGGCAGGTGATGCAGAGAGGGTGGACTGTGTGAGAATGGGGGTGGCCTCAGAATATGGCTGGCAGTTGATTTCCTCGGTCTGGAATGCCACCTTGACTTTGTCCATGTTGAGATCAGTCAGGAGTGTTACAACTTGCCTAGCCCCTATCCCTTTTTCAGCTCAACCCCTTTCTTACACCTGTGAGAACCATCCGCACACTTGTACCTCACCCCTCGTCCTTGTCCCTCCTCACCTAGGGAGGCTGTCATCATTCTTAACATGACCCCCTTGCTTGGTCTTACGACCTGACACCACTTGGACTCTTCGTCTTCCGCCCTTGTCCCCACTCCAAGTTACCTCCTCTGTCCTACCCTCCACCATAGACCCATTCCTGTGCCTATCCAGGAATGCCCTACTCTCTCATTACCTTGGACCTTTACCAGTCACATCTGGAAATCTTTCCCATCACCGTCATTCATTCTTGTATCTGCCCAGGATCTCCCCCTGGCGCCCTCGTACACTCTTCCTTGTTCTTATTCACCTTGCTATCCTTCATTTACCTTACCATTGGTGCTATCGGCACACCCTTCACCCCAGTCATGCATCCTACCGATGTCATGCTGTAGTTCACCCTTCACCCCCACTTACACGGCCCTTACACTTGTTTATTTCACACTTGTCACCTTGGCTTGTGCATCCCTCTGATGTCCTTGCCCTTCGCCCATGCTCTTGGCCCACGTTTGGGCTCCTCTTCATTTGCATAGTACTTATACTGGACCTTTGAATATACTTGTACCCTAGCTTCAGCTTACCGGTTCTTCCTCTGGACTTGTACCTTGTCCATACTGGCTATACCCCTTGTATTTGTGTATCCCACCTATGCAACCCCTTTGATCGCCTTCTTCTGTTGTCTGGCACCCCCATCAGGACCTCCTTGATAAGAAGTCGCCTACTGGTTTACATCTCAGGCCTACCCAGGTTCGAACATAACAAGGAGCACAAGAGATGAGATGAAGTGCAAGTACTCTGGGCCCAGAGGCCAAATCATCACCATGCAATGTCAAGAGGATCAAGTGACCTCATATAACAGGATGTAGCACAGTGAGCACTATACTGAGGGAGAAAGGGCCCTATAACATACCTGAGGGTTGGAACTGATGGTTGCAGTTCGTGTTCAAGAAGAATTGAAACTCCTATTGTAACTCAGTTGCGACTTGTGAACTAAGTAGTCAAAGGTACATGCTTATGTAATACTACTAAATACTCATGTAACTATGCTATACTTCAACACTTCCCCTCACTTTGTATTCCGGATACAATCAGTGTCAGAGGTATAGGAAAGTCACACAGGCAAGCAAGGCTTCAAGCTGGTGAGTAAAATTCGAGACCAAATTGGAAACAAAACTTCTCGAACTTAACATGTCTGAGATTCTTAGTGAATATATCTGCTGGACTATCATCTCCAGGGAGAAATAGTAGTTCTATGTCCTTGGAAACCATCACAGCATCGTGTACAAAATGGTATTTGATGTGGATGTGCTTGGATTTCTTTTCAGTGACTGGATTTTGCACAATAAAGAGCAATCCTTGATTGTCACCACAAACTGGGGTTGATTTTAGATGGTAATCCAATTCTTCCATCATTTGCTTAATCCAGATGGCTTGGCACATACAGTTGCTCAGAGCCATGTACTCAGCTTTAGTAGAAGACAGAGCAGTGGTTTTCTGCAGGTGTGAATTCCAGAGGAAAATGGCATCAGCTAACTTAACAAAGTAGCTGGTTTGAGAGTGACTGGTATCAGGGTCTTGGCCCCAATCCAAGTCTGTACAAGCTATGATCCCAGAATCTTTTGAACCGTCATAGACTAATGAGTAGTCTCTGGTACCAAGAAGGTATTGGCAGATATACAGGGCCTTATCAAGGTGCTCCTGTGAGGGATTTGCGGAATATCTAGCCATTTGCATTACAGCATAGGTGATATCTGGGTGAGTACCAATCATGATGTATAATAACAAGCCAATTACTGTCTGAAAACACATCTGCAATTCATGGTTGACAGGGGCATTGTTCTTCACTGGGTAATATCCCTGTGGCAAAGGAGTTCGGGTGGGGTTTGTGTTTTGCATTCCAAATTGCTCCAGAACTTTATCCAAATAGGATACTTGGTTAATATGGATCCACTTTAGACCTTTTATCCTAATATTCATCCTGAGGAATTCACGAGGTTCCCCAAGGTCGCAGCATTCCCACTTCTTCATGAATGTGGCCTTAAGCTTGTCTACAAGAGCTTTATTAGGTCCACAAAAGAGGGTGTCATCTACTTAGACAATAGCAAGGATGGTATCATTTCCCTTGCAGTATACGAAGAGTCTGACATCAGTTTTGAGTTACTCAAAACCCATTTCCTTCATTGACTTGTCAAATGATCTCCACCAGGCTAAACCTGCCTGTTTGAGGCCATAGATGACATGGAGTAGTCAGAGGACCTTGCCTTTTAGATGGGGAGGCATGAACCCTTCAGGAAACTCCATATAGAGTTTCTCTTCCAGTTTACCATAGAGAAAAGCTGATTGGACATCTAGGCCCAATATGTACCAACCTTGTAGAGCTGATAGGGCAAGCATGCATTGCACTGTCTCAAATCTCATAACTGGGGAGAAGATGTCATTGAAATCAAGGCCTTTGACTTGGGAAAATCCCTTAGCAACTAGTCAAGCCTTTTTATGACTGTTTGATTTGACATCAAACACCCATCAATTCTTAATCACCTTTCAGTTGGATGGACGATCTATGATCTTGTAGACTTTTTGGTCTTTGAGGATCTGAAGCTCATCCTCACAAGCTTTGTGCCATAAGGTCTGCTTAGCTGGAGGGAGCTTGAGAATGTCCCTATAGGTCCAATCTCTGTAGTTGATGTTGGCAGCATCAAATGGAATTGCCCAAGTGCACAAGTACTTAAGCAATTCGTCTCCCCCTTCCCTGGTCATCCGATCAACATCATCTTCAGATGGAGTCAGAGATGGGGGGTCATTGGAGGGTTGAAATGCACCAGGGACTTCTGGCATCTTGGACTCTAAAGAGGGCATTTTTGATGATTCACCAGTCATATCCTTCCATTGGGATATCCTATCAATGTCCTTAACCTGCTTTATAGGATCCCTTTTTTCACCATAAATGTTACCAGGCTTGGTAGGTGGATGTTGAAGGCGCTCCAACTTTCTAGGTAATGCAGGGGGTGCTGCAGGTGGACGAGGTGCCCTTGAAGGAGTCTGGAGTGCCTGAGGAGGTGGCGCAGCTGGCTCTTTCTCATCATTAGCAGGGAGCTCTGGACTTGGAGCTTTGCAATCAGGGACTCTTTTACAGGTGCAGGATGCTCCAGTGTCTGAGTCATTGGAGTAATCTTCTGGTTCTGAGTGCCTATCCATGTCATGGTGAGGTGGAGGATTGCAAGGGGCACAACTAATGGGCCCATGAGGCTTAGCCCCTAGGCAGCGAGGAAATAGGTGCTCTGTTACAATTCTTTCCTACGTTCACCCTTTTTCCTACTCTTTTCCCTTTGCTTGTTCCAACCTCACCTATGCTTCTCATGCCCTATGCCTCTGATTAGTCATGGTTGGTCACGACCCCTTTTCATTTAAACCTTAAATCACACAGCCTGACCCAGGTTCTTTTTTGAACCCTTCCCCTTTGCCCCAGGCAGTGCCCCTTTCATCTCCGCTCTTCATCTCCGGCTACTGTCCCTGTTCTGTTCCATTTCGTGCCCTTGCTGTAGTACCCCCACTCGGACACCTTGTGCACCCTTTCCCCTTAGCCCTCAACTTACCTCTCCCAGCATGGCCCGTGCACCATAGGATACCCTATTTAGCTACCTCGTTTGCTACCCTGTACTATAGCTTAGCTTCCCGAATCTATACCTTGAAGCTCACCTTTGTGTGATCCTGCTTTGCCTGTCACTGGACCAGCTTAGCCCCTTGCATCCTTTGTACTCGACAATACGGCACTAGACCTGAGTTGACTAGGACTTCAGACCTTTGATCCTCGTCCCCTACCCACATCTTTGCCCTTCAGCACCCTCAACACCCAATCTCTGTCTTTGCCCTCGTCCTTCTAGTTGGAGCTTCTACCTTTCAGGTCTACAGTTGCCCATCCCTAGGTTGAACCATAACATGCTCATCAAAAATGGCATGAGCACTCACAAACAAGGCATTGTTTGGGTACATGAATAGCCAGTTGGAGTCTGATCCATTAGCTACTCCTAAGTAGATCATTAGCTGTGATTTAGGCTGCAGCTTGCCTGTACAAATCTCATCAGGAAGATGCACATAGGCACCACATCCAAATACCCTAAGGTGCAAGATGGATGGCTATTCCCCTGAGACAAGCTTGAAAGGGGTCTTCCAGTTCATATGAGCCAGAGGCATATGATTGTACACATGGACTGCATGATCAACAGTGAACTCCCAATAGGAATCAGGGAGGCAAACATGAAGTTGCATCACCTGAGCCTTATCCATGATGGTGCAAATAAAATGCTCAGCTCTACCATTTTGTTGGTACACATGAGGTGCAGACTGGAGAACTTTAATGCCATGGTCAACCATATATTCCTTAAAGGCTTTGGAGGTAAATTCCCCACCAGCATCTGAGTGAAATCCCTTGATTGTGGTGTTATATTGGGTTTTTACATAATTGTCATAGAAGACAATTATGTACTTGTACTTATGGTACAACTCAATCTCAAATGACTTGAGATTTGAATAAATCAACTCAAAGGGTGCACTTGTGCATTGCTCACTATGAGGAAATGACCAATTGGGTTGTTTGCCAAGTTTGCAACCAGGACAAATAGGTGCTTTTGATGGAATTAAGAATTCTGGACAATCTTTGACATGCTTCCTCACAGCTTTGATAATATCACATGAGGGGTGACCAAGCCATCAATGGACAAGCTCAAAGTCAAGTGTATTGATAGTTTCTGCATTTTGATGTTGCTGATGCAGAACAGCAGGAGCATGTACCCAATACATAGTATCAGTTCCATGAGAATGGAATGACAGAACCACTCTGCATTTCTTACAGTGGTAGAACTTGATATGTCCAGGCGAATTTCACACACTGAGCTCGGGATCATGCAAGAGTATGCCCATAGAGATTAGGTTGATCTTACAATCTGGCATGTACATAATCAGCAATAGTTGCACAGTGGTACCTTCCCAGTTGATCAGAACAGCACCCATTCCTAGAATAGGAGCTCTACTATTTGCAGTGTTGGAATATTGTGGTTTGTTGATGGGTTTGTACTCAATGAAATCCTCAAGATGTGATGAAAAGTGCAATGAAGCACCAGAGTCTAGAAGCCATAAATCACAATAGTGATCCCTAATGACTTTCTTGCCTTTACCAGTGTACTTGTTACAATTATCACACATTGTATACAGTTCAGGCAATATAATAGATGTATTGTCATTACTATCTACTACAGGGAGCAAGCTACATGAGACTAATGAATGCATGCACTGTGGGGCAAACATCTGTGAGTCAGCTGTATAGAAGACAGTGGGCGAGAAATCGCACTGGGGATCCTCTTCCTCCAATTCAACTGGCAGCTCGTCATAGAACTGTGCCAGGAACTGATCTTCCTCATGATCAGACCACCTGTGGGAGACTTCATCAGCATCTGCCAATGCATCATCAATCTCGGCAATGGTTGCAGATATTTCAATGTCTGTGGAAGTGGGAAGCTCCTTTATTCTGGAGAAGAGTGGGCATACAGGGGCAAATGAGGTTTTGTGCACCTCAAGGCAGTGGTTGGTGACCTTATTCACATTGTGGACAGTCTGATTTGTCAGTGTCTCACCAATGCAGTGGAGGAGGGAGATGGTATTCGATGCATGTGGGAATGTGGGAGGACTGTACTGAGCAGAGGCTAGACGATGGGAGAGGATACAGGGATCAATGGTGGGAGAGGTGAGAGTGGGTGGCAACAAGGATGGGCTAGAGTTAAAAAATGTGGAGGATCTGGCAGCAAAGGCAAATGAGGTGGTAGCCTTGGGCACATTGGTGTGTGCTCCTTGTTTAGCCTTCTTCTGTTTTTCCTCCCCTTGCTTTGAGTGGTTGCCATGCTTGTGTCATGTCTTGTTCTCCCCCTGACCAGACTGGCCTGATACCTGACCCTGACCCTGCTGCTGCTGGAACTTTAGGTCTTCTCCTTTCCACTTCACGGTGGAGTTCTTGTTGGCCTGTTGAGGGCCAGATGGTGCACCTTTGATTGGGTGTGTGGTGATGGTCTTGAGCCAGGCTGCTGTGACCTGCTTCTCATAGTCAGCAAGGGTGGTGACCTTAGTGGTCGAGGAGGTGGTGGTTTTGGATGAAGATGAAGTAGCTACCATTGAGGAGGCAGTGATGAACGCAGTGCTGGCTGTGTGGATGACATGGTCAGCATACTTGGAGATTTTGGTAAGAATGATCATCTCTGATATCTTTGGAGGAATGCTGTAGTCCAGCTCATGGAGGTGGGTAAAGTGGCCATTGAGCCTGGTGAAAGCAGGAGCAGGGTGAGACATTTCAGGGATGACTAGTGTGTTGAGCGCTTTAAACTCAATAAAGGTGGCGGCGGAGGTTGTAACATCATACTTGTCCTTGAGGTCATTCCAGACGCTTTTGGCAGTCTGGTTGAAATCAAAGATAGGAAGCAAGTGCTTCTTGATGCAGAGATGCATAGCACCAACCACCTGATCATCCTCATTCTCCCATTTGTTGATAGCATCTTGCTCAGCCTTTTGGATGTTGTTGGTGTCCACAGGTGTGGGACAGCCGCAGATCATAATGGGGCACCAGAGGCTCTGGAAACACAGATACATCTGCATGGCCTCTGCCCAGGTGCGATAGTTCACACCGTTGAGCATGGGGACAGAGCTGAATGTGTTGGTGTTGCCAGACATGTTGGTTGATAGAGATGAAAAATGTAGACAGAGTCATCAGTAACCTTAACTGAACCTTTAGAAAAGATGGAAGGGAGGAGTGCAAGACTTGCTTGATGAATTGAAGTTTAGCTGAAAAATGGCATAGTCTTCCCCTGCAACAGAGGTCTTAACTCATAGTTTGGGCCACAAGGTCACACCAAAACTAACGATACTAACGGCAAACGAGTTGCACAGGAAGTATCACTGCCAGGCATGTTATTGCACTTGGCACAAGGGAGCAACTGAGGAGTGGGGCAAATGAGTTGTGCACCACTTGAATGGAAGCATTCAGAAATGAACCAGGGAGCCGTTGGCCTCTGACTTTTGCCAGATTACCACTTGGGGCTCATAACCTGTTGAGAGAATCGAGTGGCCTCATATAACAGGATGCAGTGCAGTAAGCACTGTACCAAGGGAGAAAGGGCCCTATGATATACTTGAGGGTTGGGACTGATGATTGCAGTTCATGTTCAAGAAGAATTGAAACTCCTATTGTAACTCAGTCACAACTTGTGAGCTAAGTAGTCAAAGGTACATGCTTATGTAATACTACTAAATACTTAGTGTAACTATGCTATACTTCAACATGCAGCTCAGTTCAGCATCCAGAGTCTCAAATCGAATGAGGTGCTATGCAAATCCTGGATGCACAGCATGGCTACTTTAACTTGAGCTGCCAGCACTGGCAGTTACTCCTCAGGACACTTTTGGATGCTGAAAAACTTGTCATATGTGACAAAACAACTGCTGGCCTTCTGCTGGATGAAAACCTTCTTGAGCACTGTCCGGGCTGCTATGAGGTTATCCTGGTCTGCTCTGGTGTGGACTGTTATGATTAATGTTATGATTCATTCGTCCCCTACTCTTTTTCCTTCTCCTTCACTATGTCTTTGTCCTGTCCCAACCTATGCCTCCCAGCTTCTTGTTTACTTCCTCAATAACAGTCAGTCACACCCTCCTTTTTTCATTTAACTTTAAACTATATAGCCTAGCCTGGGTTCTATTCAGAATCCTTCCCCTTCACCCTGGGCAGTGCCCCTTTTCATCTCCACTCTTCATTTCCAACTTACTTCCTCTGTTTCTATTCCATTTGTGCCCTGGCTGTAGTACCCCCACTCGGACACCATGCACACCCTCTCCCCTTTGCCCCATAGTTACCATTCCTGACTTGGTCTGTGCACAGTAGGGTACTCTACTTAAACCACTAGCTAGCATCAATGTTCTCTAGCTTAGCTTCCCAAATCTACCACTTGAAGCTCACCTCTTTGCGTGATTCCCCTTTTGCTTATTACTGGACCAGCAGAAGGACTCGCTCCCCTTGTTCTTGACAATAAGGCTTTAGACCTGAGTCAACCAAGGCCCTGGACCTTTGATCCTTACCTCCCATTGTGTATCCCTCTCACCTCACCTTCGTTCCCACCCCTGTCCCTCTGCTATGAGCTTCTTCCTTTCAGATCTACGGTTGCCCTTCCCTGGTCGAGCCATAACAAAAGCTAAGCTCTTCTCACCATGGTTACTATCATTGTAAACCGCCCACCATTTCTTACCCCTCCAACAACTTCAGGTGGCCCACCACCTACTCTGACTCCCCATATGACACTGAGGAGAAGCCTCCCTCCGAAGAAGAATTGGAAGGGTCCACTGACTTCAATGTTCCCATTCCCGATGAGGAAGAAGAACATTCTAGCCTCCTCCTAAGCCACCAACTCTCCGCCCAGCTCTCCCTCCCTTGAGAATCTACCCCACCTTTCCCTACTCCTATCACCACTCAACCTGTCTTCCCTCTCCCCACCCCCACCTCCTCATTGCACCA
>QFEL01001781.1:0-25163 GCA_003316195.1 Neoboletus brunneissimus | reverse complement strand
ACTGGAATCGCGGAGGGAGGGTTCATCTGGTGATGCGAGCGCATTGACTCCTTTCTCACTGGCGGAGTAAAGGTGTTCACGGGGTGGCCAAATACTCTCTTCTCGGCCTCCTTGTCCTTCCGAGACCTGCCAACATTCAGCAGCGCCGCAACCGATTTTCTGATGTTAGTCTTGAGATCGTCGCTCGACGGAGGGACGTGTCTGAGAGAACGAGCCGGAACATGTTCTGGAAACGGAATGGCATCGAGGGAGATTTGCTCAAACGCATGATCGCGAGGACGTTGGACGGGATGGGCGCGGGATGGTGCGTTTGGGAAACCCTGAAATCTTGGTCGATCATGTCGCTCAGCGACGAGAGGCTCTCCTGCGGCCTTCCTGGTAAGAACTTTTCTCGTCATCTGAGAAAGCGTAGGGAACCCTGCTATGTTCGCGTCAGGTGCAGCTCTGCGTGCGGGGGTCACATTCATCCGAAATGACGGGTTCGTTGGTGGAAGAAAGCGAGAGGGTGCGTTCGCGAAACCGCGTTGGTCAGAGGGGCTAGGGTGCAACTGGTCTACGGACATCATGCGACGGGGGTGGAGTTCCGGGACGCCTGCTCGAACGTAGGCATTGCGCACAACGTTGCGATAGTGGCATTCTGGGTCGTCAAGTGATCGCAGGGAGTCCATACGGGCGCAGTGGGTAGAGCAAAACCAGAACTCGTGGGATTCGATAGTTCTCCTACCGCAGAAACAGAACTCCGGGGCGTAGGAGTCCATAGTGGGGGGTGTTGCAGGTACGATGAGATTGTGCATAAGTGGAACTAGGTAGGGCCAGCCTTTAGATCGAGAAGTAGATAAGTGGTCAAGATTGTGAAAGTGTGACAGGGGAGTATCCAACAGTGGACCTATTTATCATACCCTCAACCGCCCGCTTTGACGTTGTTTTCGAGTTTGCTGTGGACGACGAGGGCATTTTTTGTTTAGGAAACAAAGGAGTTTGCCCACCATTAATGACGGATTGGGACAGATATATATTGTGGAGTCCACAGATCTTTCCAGAACGGGATTGTGGATCAGATGGGTCCACACAAACTTGGGAACAATGCCGGATGAGATACAGAGCCCTTGCATTCGTACAAAGGGAAGACGGAAAGAGATTTGCCAAGGATAATATCGGTAAAAAGTCGAGGATTGAAAATTTGAAACATCACCTGTGGTTTGAAATTCGTGGGCTTGTTTCAAGGAGCGTTGACCAACCGCCTGACCTAGTAATAAAACTAGATTCTTGTGATGAGATAAGGTTGCAGCTTTTCATCGCCATACGTGGAGATCTGTGAGTAAGAGGGATCAACGAGTGCCTGGGCGCTATCAGTGAGCATCCTATTCACATCGTTTGACTCTGACAAGAAAGGAAACACCCCTGTGCATAGATCGGGGTTGTGTTCGTCCTTGTCGTCCTTGCGTCGAAAGAAATATGTATCGAGGATATAAGCTTATCTAATGGACCCCAATGAACATTTTGCGAGTAGGTAAGGGTCATCACTAGATAGCAATCCGCCGAGGCCGTCATTCCCTTCCCTGAGTCACGGGCGGAAAAATCACTGTCGATGGAGCGTTGAGTGCCTTAACCCTTGGGCAATGTAGTGCCCATGTCTGTGTCCGAGTTCTGGGCCGTCCTTCCATGAGTTGACTCACCTCGGTTGCAAAGGGGAACGGGGAGTGACAATGCGCACTTCCGCACAAGAGCTAGAGCTCATAGGTTTGCCCGAAACTCTGGTGGATATCGACGGCGGCATTGAGAAGATGGGTACAAGGGTGAGAATGAGAGATGTTGTCACATCGGATCAAACCTATCAAGTAGCTGTACGGCGCTGCATTCGCAGAGGACGTTCCCACTTGGTGGACGGGGAGGCGAAAGACGAACATTGAACGTAGTACTTATTGTCGAAACATTCAAACTCCGTAGCGTGGTCGAACATCAATATTCCCTTCGCAGCTCGTGCACATGATCAACTCGAAATAGTTCACGAATCGCTCAAAATCCGCATCCACCAGCGTAAGTCATGAAAGGACGGTTTTCATACACCGGGCCAGAACCTGCCATGGTAATTGGCGTCCGGGATGTTGGAAATCACAGCTTCCGCTCGATATGCTTATATTTGAACCACGTAGTACACCTCGCCGGCGTGTCCGAGCGTACTCGTTGAGCGAACCGCTATTAAAAAAGCTCACAAATCCTTTTGGGTTCCCCGTCCATCTATGTCTGCTTGTCCCCGAAGCGCTTCCACAAATACAACGTCTAACCAGACGCCCCTCGGCCCTCCTCAAGTTCAAAGACAAGGACCCGTGGGAACCCGGAGCGGTCTGACTATTTACCCGTTCCCTGCCGTGTTCAATGCACGGCTCCACGCCCACCGCTTTCTCAAGTCGTTTGAGCTCTCCAAGGACGTATTCTAACGGTCAGCTGACACGATCCCCAACTGGCATCGTCCTCAACCAGACCGCCTCGTTGACTTGCATATAATATCAGTGTTGAAATCGCGGTACCGAGTCAACTGTATATTACTGAGCGTCCGAAGAGGCCCATCAACAAGTCTTGAAGCGAAGTCTGATTCAGAGCCCGCCACCGTCACATAACTGAACTCCGTGTTTCGGACCAACCCTTGATCTAGCTAGTATGTATATTCAAAGCATGAGTGCCTCTCTGACAGACAGACTAGTCTCAAGCGGCGCCAACAAGCCTTGGAGCAAAGCTCCGCCACCATCACATTGCTCGGCTCCGTGCTTCGGACCGATTCTTGATATCTCTTGTGTTTGACATTGAGTTTCATCTCCCCGGGGCAGTGTGTTCTGTGGCATATGTCAATGTCACGCTCCGAGAGTCACTTGGATTGTTTGTCTCAGACTGGTCTGTAGCTACGACTTTTGACAGATATAGGATCTGTGTCCATGACGTCACTGTCGACAGTGGATGAACTATGATAGCTTGTGAGCCCTTGAGATCTCTGTGCAACTCGACATTTTGCTGGTGGAATATCCATAGATTGGCGACATCGTTGGCGACATTTGGCAAAATACGCGGCCCAACCGAAGCAACCGAAACGCCGTCGCGTTTGTCACACCGCCCCCTCTCCACACCTTGCCTGTTAATTAGCAGATACGCGGGATACGCGGGACAGCAGTGCACGAGAGGTGCGATGGTTAGGAAAAGATGCGGGTTGAATGTCACCATTGGACAGGATTCAACGAGGTCCAGGGAGCCGAGAACTTATAAAAGGGCCACTCTGGTCGGTGACAATCCCCACTTCTACAAACCAACTCGAGTGCTCTTAAAACATGTTCGTTCGTCCTACTTCCATTGTTATTGCACTGTTCGCCGTGGTTGGCATCGTTGCCAGTGCTGAGACATGCACTCCGCTATGCTGCCAGTCAGCCTGGGAGGTAAGTCGCAGTATCGTCTGCTGTTGAGCCATGTTAACGATTGCGTAACTAGAGCTCGGCTGGCTTGCAGGGAGCAGGCTGTCTTGTCGCGCTCTATGAGAACCTTGAGTGCGATGTGAATCTCTGCTGCGATTATTTTGTGAGTAGCCAAGCCTACCAGCTCTCGCAATAACATTGTCTGAGAATTGTACAGGACGGCCTTGGAAACGCATCCAAATGCATTAAGAAATAAGTGCATACCTACCTCTGCTTTGTTGAGGTGGATCTGGGTCATGAAAGGGATGATCTGTGTTGGTCATATTTCTTTAAGTTGTTCCCGGATTATCCTCAGGCTATCCCTACCTCGGTCACCTGAACGAGAGCTTTAGAAATTAGGCTTTGATATCTACAATTATAAAAACTTAACAGCTACTCTTAGTGTGATTCCAGTTTGGAACGGTGTGTTTAAATTCACCTGGGGTCCGGGCTGCGCCGCAACTTGGACCTTTGCTTTCTGGGTAATAGGCTCGGCAACAGTATTTCTTTTCAGAATCCATGAGCTTCGTTTTCCGGCAGCTTTACGACCCGCAAAGGAGGACTGAAGATACGGGCGTGGATCTTTGCTGTCAAAATGTTGGTAAGCACGTCGTTGCTGCCAGGAAAGTGGCTTCGTTAGACTGAATTAGATAGTGAACATAGTATCCCTCACTTAGGGCGCTTCGTTGATGTCTGTCCGTAGAGAGCCAGGCCGTTCGAGCGGTCTGATGACTCGTCAGCTCAAACCATGGATCAATGGTAACATCATAGCATGCATACGACAACAAAGTGTGCTGCACGCAATGGATGGTATCCCGGGCCACCGAACTCCTGGTGAACAGCGATCTGTGGATTCCTACATACCTCGATCTTGAACGAGATGTACAGGATTCAGATGCGATCTCGCCTATTTGGTAGAATCTTCAAAAACGGGTTCTTGCCGCTTGAGACGCCTGATTGTTACTGCGTAGTCCTGCCCCCGAATGCTTACACCCCAGTCGCCAAGTACTGGGTTGAAGCAGCGTCCTCCCAGGGGAAAGCGCAAGCACAGACTGTACAGCATATGTTCCAATACTGTGCTCTTCGACAACACTGACGCGATGAGGAAAAGGCCAGGTTTCAGTAGGTATATATGGTTGAATATTGAAATCCTGTTCTACAACAACAACTACTATTAGTAGTCGCTTTACAACGTTATGTAATAAGCGGCTACAGTACTACCCATGTACGCACTGCCGTATTTGGAGGTGTCCGTGTCTCGGTGGGTCTCGGCGGGCCGTGCGTTGACATAGCGGCTCCCAGCTTTTCGTCCTCACTTATCATGGCGAGTGGGCCGCCCGCCTGTAACGTTCACGGCGTCAACCATGATATTCCCATGGTAAGTTGAACTTCTGGAAGCATGACGATTTCTTCACTTTCGGCGGCGTGATGCTGCGCCACTCGATGAAGATATAGTGTTGTTGCGCGGCGGACCAGCACGTAGTTCAGCTTCAATGACTACTACTGTTCTTCAATCGGACCTTGGAGTCTATCGTACTCTCTTGCATTTTTACTGATTCCTGCACTGTGATATAGGCACATTGGGCGCAAGAACGTGGCTAAGGCGGTGGCCTGCTGTGTTTGCAGTGTGAAACGTATCGCAAAGTATGGCGATGCTAACATATAGAGATACTCTGTTACTTGGGTACTGAACAGGCTTAAGAAGCTTTACGTTGAACCGCCAGGTCGACTTCCCACTACAGGGTCTACTCGACCAGCCAATTCTCAATCCAATTCCCAGTCACAACCGAAAGAATACCGCAAACAAGGGACCTTAGAGAATGGACCCCGTTGTACCTGTACGGCTCAGTGTTCTCTCTGTGCAGACAAACTACGGTGTATCTGACGAACCGTCTCAGCGTCCCGAAGCTGTTGAAGTGAGCCATTTCAACAAGGATACCTCCGGTAGCAAACAAGGACATGTAGATGCAAAGGGGGCTGGTTCTGTGTGTCTTTCTAGTGACGGTGGATCACGTCATGATAGCTTACATTCAGTTATCAGACAGAAAGTGTGACAAACTCATCGCCTTCGGCCTCGGGTGTCCACGATAACAAAACACCAGACTGGGGTTCGGTAGGGGTTTTCACCACTCCTCCCAAAGCACCTGGTCCAAAGAAACTTCTTAAACATCTTGACACCCCTGGTACATCCAAAGGCGTTTCGGCGCTCAAATGGCCCCTTGTGATGAGATTCAGGAAGATTGACAAGAACCAGGCTTCACGACCACCAAATCGACTTCCCACATTTCCCACTAGTCGACTTTCTCGTTTCCAGAGTTTCCTATCTACATCCCAGTCACAGCCGGAAGTGAACACTGCAACCGAGCCCACGAGGATCATTGTATCTCGACGTCCGCCGGTGCGTTCTACTTTACAGACAGATGCTACACGTTTTGTCTGACAAAGGATCTCAGCCGCGAGCAAGACTCGTGAAACAGGTTTGTTATTTGTTCGATTGGTTTGTTTGTCGGGATTGTCGTTTATTCCGCGTCACAGCTTCGAACAGATACCAAGGCTGCTCAAGTGAGCCATTCGAACAAAGACACGTCCGGTGGAGGCCTCGTGTGTCTTTTTGGTGACGGTAGATCATGTCGCAATGGCTCACTTTTCAATAGGAACAACAGGTGAACAATTCATCGCCATCGACCTCAGGACTCGAGTTTGGTGCTCTGTTGTCGTGGACACCGGTAAGCCCTCGCGATCCTCAGGCTGTCACCACCTAGTTGCACTAACTTCTCCACGCAAGGAACAGCCCGCTACATCAAGTCCCCTCGGGTCGGAGGCCCACAGTGAGATCACCGATAGTGATCTGCTCGAGGTGGGAGGTTAACCCATTTCCTTCTCGGTGCTGGTTTTCACGGCGGCATGCAGTGGCTCAAACAAGAAATGCACACGTTTAAGTAACCATTCGACCAACCTCCACTGTGAGAGATATCTCATGATTTTGGACTCATTCAAGAGCAGACAGAGTGTAATTATTGATCGTAGGCTGATAAGTTATTCGAGTTTAGCATGGCAATTACTTCCGAGTCTGAGACTGATTCAAGGGATTCACACTCCTTGTAAGGGGTTTCTTAGATAAGGTATCCCGGTACACGGGCGTGGTTGGAGGCTCCTTGAGTCTTGGCACGTGCTTGATAGGCCCGTTCAGGCATCGTCCGTCGTACGGTTCCTGTAATGGGGCTTGGGTCGGCACTCCTTGTTTTCGGCATCCAAGAGAGTCACCGACAGAGCTCGCCCCCTTCACTACTAACTAGCAAAGGAACCGCTCATACCATAGCAAAGTCAGTGGTAAGCGCTGATGAAACTATAGTATATTGAATGTGCACAACGGAGTGCAGGTTTTATCATATCCTTCGAGGTACAAGAGTGTTCGATACGGCGTTTACAAATCCAAGTCTTCGAGTCGATATCTCGACGTTGAGGTATGATAGTGAACAATACCGGCCGTGAACTGCTTAAACGCTTCACAAGCTTCTGGAGATCCTTCCAATATCTTTACAATGCTCTCGTAGAGGCCGATCGTTGTCTCCGTCACTTCGCTAAATGTTTCTAGTTTTGTTTTCTTGGTGCAATCAGCTAGCACGGATATCTGGTTGGTCGTCTCGCCTGCTTGCTCTTCCTTGTAAAAAGATAATACGTCGCTGAAATAGGCCGTGAATAAGATGTCAACGCGAGGAGGGACAAGGTACACACTTGATGTTACGGGCAAATACTGCCGTCTCTGGGATTGCTTGAATGTAATCGTTCAGGGGAATCTCTCGCGGGAACACCATGAATCCGTAAGCTTCCCCGATACCAGACAGGGATCGTTGGTAATTAGGATACTGTTGTGCAGCACTTGAAACCTACTCGTTGTTAGTGGCATGTTCTCGAGGGTGATGTCGACGGTGGTACCTTCATGGATCTCGTCTCGTGCTCCAGTAAAGTGCCGGTGACAAAGTTCAGTGTCGATGTAGTCATCAAATGAGAGGCAATAGGATGATATAGGTCTGAGGCCCGACGGATAATATCTGCCAATGCGTCCAGAACGTCGCTCCCCTGTGGTTCCCTCCTAATGAATCTGTCATTGAACAGATAGACGTGTGGCAACTCTGCCGGGAATCGGTCAGCCACGTCGTCCACGAGGGTGACGCACGCCGTGTAGAGTGCGATCCATATCTGGGTCGGGCGGTGGGGGAGATGTACACCAGCGGTTGCTGCATAGGTGACCCCCACTCCCAAGTATGTCCGCACAGACTGATCGCCGTCCACTGGGTAGCCACGTCGTATCGCATCCTCAATACATTCCTGATGCAGGCCCTCGTCAAAGGGAGTGACCGTATGTGCAATATCACATCGCTCGAGAAGCGAGCGAATATTTTCACGCGCGGTCTGAATCTGTGAGGAATGTGAATCGACGAAAGCCACCTCAACTCTTTGCTTACCAGTTGCATGTCGAGTATTGCCGTTCGTGGTGAACTGCAGGCTATTTCCCTTGCTCTTATATCCAGCTGCAAGATCACTTGTGAGTCTTCGGCTGTAATCTGATCTCGATACGATTGGCCATTCCACGTTCAGGGGAAGGTCGCCCGGTAGAGAAGGACGGAATGTGTGGAGTACGTTATGTAGTGGACGTACGACGCAGTTGGCCATCCATAACAACCAGTGACTCGCACGCAGCGTGCAACCAATGGTGTCACATACTGTATCCAGTTAGTACCGAATCTGTGCTGCCGAGATGATGTCAAAATGGTGTGAAAAAGATAATAGATTCCACGCACATCAGAACTGCAACACCACACTGTTAATCAAACCGGGCCACTGGATCCCGCCACCGCAGGTAAATGAGACGTACCCTCCGGAGGGGGTGCCAAGGTTTTGGAAGGTTTCCTTTAGTTCGTGCGGTCCAGACTCGGTGATCTGCCCGCAGTTCTCAGGGCTGCTTCAAGAAGTATCCGGTTGAGCAAGAAGGAATATATTGACCATACTACATACTTCCGGACGTCCATGGAGTTGCAGACCAAGTGGGATCTTGTGCGCAGCATCACCCACGGCGGGTTCACCCTGACCGCCTAAGTCCAAAGCTTCACACCGAATGGGGGGCCTAGGATGATATGATTCTGTGAGCTACCGAAGCGGTGCCGTGACTCGAGGGTGTTTTCCCAAGGAAACATCTAACTAGATGAGCTGTGCTCAGCCATTGTGTCGGGAACGAGTAAGTGTACCTGTGATGCTAAAGGCACAACAGGCAAATACAGTAGAATTGCTTGTAATGCATATTAGCTTTTGCCACATTCCTGGCATTGATGACTTCATTTTTGGTAATATTTCTTATGAGATTTATGAGCGATTTTAACTGTACCAATGAACATATGTACCTTGAACCAGGCCCATGTACACATGGTGATGCAGCAGGAAGTGAGAGGAATATTGTATAAATCTACATTTATGGCAGTTTGTTCCCACCGCTGTTCAATGTTCTTCTGGGCATGCCAAAAAAGCAAAGTATTACAAGGCATCTCGACTTGCACATATTGCATCGAGTCGTCACAATTCCACATTCCGTTCAAGGCCCTGGCAGGTGCACCTTTGTCGCCCATTCAAGAACCTGGAAAAATTACGCAGGTCGTGACTCACCCACACACGATCGGTCCTGCCCATGCGTAAACAGCTTGACCCTCGAATACCGACCCTCATCACAAACAATGTCAAAAAGAACCACAGATCATTCATAGTCTTGGTTGGGGATAAGAGCAGGGACCAGGTGCGTCCGGTCCGGTGCAGGAAGTGATTTGTCTGCTTACCTTGAGGGATCAGATTGTAAACCTCCATTACTTACTCTCCCAAGCGCGGGTATCAGCGCGGCCGTCGGTGCTATGGTGCTATAAGAAAGATCTTGGGTTTACGACGTGAGTCGCATATCTATGTACGGTTTTAGAGAAACGCAGTCGTTAATCAACACTACCCTCGGTCGACCAACGGGCTAAATTAGACATCGTAAAAAACGAGAAGCTAAAATCAAGCGCGATGTGAAACGTGGCCTCCGAGAACCCAACGAGCAAAATCCATTTGAAATCTTTGTCACCGTCACTGACATCCGATACACCTACTACAAAGAAACAGACAAGATTCTCGGAAACACTTATGGGATGTGTGTCTTGCAAGATTTCGAGGCCATCACACCCAACCTGCTCGCACGGACGATTGAAACCGTGGAGGGCGGTGGACTTGTAGTGTTATTGTTGAAGACAATGACGTCACTCAGGCAACTATACACGCTGACTATGGTGAGCGCGTTCGCTACAAAGGTGGAGTGACTGAAACTCATTGTCTGTGCAGGATGTTCATGCCCGTTATCGCACCTCGTCTCATGATTCCGTGGCCGCTCGATTCAACGAGCGCTTCATCCTGTCTTTAGGGTCCTGTGCGGACTGTTTGGTTTTGGACGATGAGCTTAACGTACTCCCCATCTCCAAAGGCAAAGATATAACATCCATCGAAGAGGAACACAGCAAAGGAAAGGCTAACCTGGAGCTCAAGGACCTCAAAGATAGTCTGGCCGATACCAAGCCTGTTGGTGAACTTGTCAAGCTCGCAAAAACCATCGATCAGGCACAAGCCCTCCTCACTTTTGCGGAAGCTATTGCCGAAAAGACTCTTGCATCCACTGTGGCACTAACAGCTGCTCGTGGACGTGGCAAGTCCGCAGCGTTGGGTCTCGCAATTGCAGCTGCGCTGACGCACGGGTATTCGAACATTTTCGTGACGAGTCCAAGCCCGGAGAACTTGAAGACACTATTTGATTTTGTTTTCAAAGGATTGGACGCATTGGGATATGAAGAGCATCTCGATTATGACATATTGCAAAGCACGAACCCTGATTTCAATAAAGCTATCGTCAGGGTCAACATCTTCCGCCAGCATCGCCAAACTGTCCAGGTTGGTTATGTCCGCCCATTGGTGTTGTCTCACTCACGTTTTCATAGTACATCCAACCTGAAGATGCCCATGTCTTGGGACAGGCTGAACTCCTCATCATCGACGAGGCTGCAGCCATCCCCCTTCCTCTTGTGCGCAACCTTCTTGGTCCGTACCTTGTATTCATGGCGTCAACCATCAACGGATACGAAGGAACCGGTCGCTCTCTTTCTCTCAAACTCATACAGCAACTACGTGAAAGCACTCGTCCTTCTCTCACCAAAGATGCCATCACGACGGATTTATCTACCGCTACCACGTCTTCCTCCAAAAAGGCGATTGCTGGCCACTCCAATGCCCCCAAAACGCGCACGCTGCGCGAAATAAAACTTGAGACACCCATTCGTTATGGTGTCGGAGACAAAATTGAAAAATGGTTGAACAACCTGCTGTGTCTGGATGCTACCATCTCTTCCAAGTCTGCTGTCGCTTCGGCACAGGGGTGCCCCCATCCATCTACGTGTGAGCTGTACTATGTCTCACGGGATACACTGTTCAGTTATCATCCCGCTTCTGAGATGTTCCTTCAGCGGATGATGGCGCTCTATGTTGCCTCGCATTACAAAAACCAACCGAACGATCTCCAGCTCATGTCGGATGCTCCCGCACACCATCTCTTCGTCCTCCTTCCGCCCCTCAAAGACGACGAGTCACATCTCCCAGAGCCGCTCGTGGTGCTCCAGGTCGCACTCGAAGGCAACATTAGTAAAGCTGCGATCATGGAGGGCCTCAGTAGAGGCTTGAGAGCAGGGGGTGATATGATTCCTTGGATTGTCGCGCAGCAGTTCCAGGAGAGCAAGTTTGGCATGTTGAGTGGTGCGCGAATCGTGAGGATCGCGACACACCCGGACTACGCAGACGTGAGTGGTAGACTCCTTTTTCTATCGCGTCCTCTTTCTATTCATCCCGCTCCTTGGTCATCATTGGTACCCAACTTCGCAGCACTGCTGGGAGGGGGTGGAATGAATGACAGTTTGGCGGATCCGTGTTTCGTGAACGGGGCTGATGTGATAGTTTTTTTTTCCGGGCACACGTGTATAGATGGGATACGGTTCCCGAGCCCTCAAAGCCCTTAATTCATTCTACAGCGGAGAATACTTCAACCTTTCCGAGCATAGCCTAGCCGAGCCGTCTTATCCCGATGCCAGCTTGATCGATCCTGTACGTTTGTCCCTCAATCCGTTGAATACCCGACCATGGCTGATCATTTGACTTGATCGACGTGTCACCGGCACCTTTATGTTACCCTCTTCGTTCCGAGAAGAACACGGATCTTCAAACTGATCACCCTACTGTCCGCGCGCCGAATGCGATGCCCCCGTTGCTCCAGCGCCTCTCGGAGAGGAAACCGGAAATTTTGGATTATCTAGGTGTTTCGTATGGACTGACATCTCAATTACTGAGGTGTGTGGACTTTCGAAGGTGGACGTACGACGTGCCTGTGTCGCGCGTCGACCCCCAAATCAATCAATCTACTGAAAATTTAATCGAAAACAGGTTCTGGAAGCGTGCGGGCTTCGTACCCCTCTACCTTCGGCAAACACAATCTGAGCTCACTGGCGA
This sequence comes from Neoboletus brunneissimus, assembly GCA_003316195.1. Classification (NCBI taxonomy): domain Eukaryota; kingdom Fungi; phylum Basidiomycota; class Agaricomycetes; order Boletales; family Boletaceae; genus Neoboletus; species Neoboletus brunneissimus. The sequence continues at coordinate 13,164 of QFEL01001781.1, read as the reverse complement.
GCACACGTGCGTGATGGTTCGGGGCCTGAATAGCTCGGCCGAAAGTGATCTCGAGTGGTTGGGCGAGTTTGCAAAGGGTGAGTCGTCGATTCACGAGCAAGGATACGGAAATGACTGTGTGACGTGGTAGACTTCAGACGACGCTTCCTATCGCTACTATCTTACAGGTTCAGAGAGTTTGGGAGTGTGACCGCATTAAGCATCCTCGAAGCTGCCAACGCGGGAGTGAAGAATGGCGGTGGGAGCGACAATTCTCACAACTCACGCGGTAAGTATTGACCCGTCCCTCGGGATCTATTCTTCCTAATCTCCGCCACTAGTCGTCGCCTCATCGGAACTCTCGTTTCTTTTGACACCGTTTGATCTCAAACGACTCGACTCGTACGCTAATAATATGGTCGACTATCACGTCATTCTCGACCTCTTACCCTGCATCGCCTCTCTCTACTGTGACAAGCGGTTAGGTGATGATGTAAGTCTCTCTGCTGTGCAAGCATCGATACTTCTCGGGATGGGCCTCCAGAGAAAATCAATCGAGGAAGTGGAGGTAAGTGTGATTGCAAGCGACCGCAACGATGACGAAATTGATTGCCGACATTGATCAATAGAAAGAGCTATCACTACCTGTCTCTCAAGCATTGGCTCTGTTCAACAAGCTCATACGCAAGATCAGCAAGAAATTGACAGATATCCAGAAGGAAGCCATCGGGGCAGATATCCCCACCACAACCCCCCCAAAAAACAGCATGGAGTCTCGTGCCAACGATGAAATCGAGGTTGACGGTGGCAGTACCAGAGAAGCATCGAAACCATGGCAACCTATCGACAAGAGTGTTGAAGACGAACTCGACGAAGCGGGAGACGAAGCGACGCGAGCTCTACGCGAGAAACAGCGTGCGATGATTGAGTCGCTTGATTTGAGCAAGTAAGTGCATCCGTCCATAAGCCACTTTCGTCATGCATCTCCCCTTTCCCTCCACCTATATCGCCGCTTTTAACCCATCCGCAAATGAAGAGAGAATGGAAGAATAATTCCATGGCTGCGATCAACGATTTTTATAAATAGTTTTCGCATTTATAGCGGCACTTGACTAATGGTTTGTTCTGCTCTACAGGTATGCCATCAACGACACAGCTGCAGACTGGGATGCTGCAGAGGCTCAGGTCACGAAGCTTATGCAGGGAAAAGTAGGGGCTAGTGTGGTGAGCGTTCGAAGCGGGGCTGTCTCGGGGCAGAAGCGGAAGGCGGAAACCAGAGGGGACGAAGGAGGGGGAAAGAAGCCAACGCGGAGGGGGAAGAAGGCGAAGCGGTAGGCCGCATGGATCCTATGTCGATCCGAGGAGATGGCGTGGGGGTACCCTCGGAATAAGATCATTAAGAATATCATTGATTCTGATTACCCACGATGGCGTGTCACTACTGCTCCCGTGCACATGATATACTCGTGAGTTGCCGTGCTCGGCTAGCGTCTGCGGCGGTCTACAGAGTATCACCATCAGACTGTCTGCAGTCAGTGGCTCACGACGACCGTACGTTACACATGACTTTGTCTAATAAGCTTGTCCCAAAGTCCCATGGGGACAGATGAGAACGCCACTGTCATTGCACTGTTGGGTCGCCGAATGACGGTATCTCTTTTCAGCGACCTTGCTCAGATAAGGATAAGTACAACAGCCAGGTATGTACATATAATAGGTCCGTGCGTTCCTGGGTGAGCTGGGCCCTCCGGATTGGACCCATGGGATCACCCCACTCTCCAGTGGGGGCGACAGTCGACACGACCCTTCCTGTCTCACTCGGCATACGTTTCAAAAGTCATTTTGACTTGTTGTGCCCGGCCGTGGGTTGTCATGCGTCAAGTCTCCAGCAGCGGTGCTTGTTAACGTTTCATATCTCGTGACCAGCACAGCAGGGTACGCTTCGGGGGAAATGCCAGTCTGGGTCTAAAATCTGGCCTAATAAGTATGACGGACACTGGTATTTGAACTAGTGATGGTGTGTGATGGTTTACGGGAACCCAGGCAAAAAAGAAACCCAGCTCGAACCCTGAATCCGTCGCCATATTTACCACCCCCCGCGAGAGCGAGCGCAATGTGCACAAAGTGTGGGCGCAGAGGTAAGATCGGTGATGAGTTCGGGTGATGTATTAATTTCCCGGCCATGTCTCGCGTCCTCACCAGCGCTACTATGGAAATCGGGCCTTGTGGATTGGCACCAAGGCACCACGCGACAGGTGAGTTCCAAGGTCAGCTGCCAGATGTTCAAATGTATTTCTGCCGTAAAGTGGAGGTTGTGCCTGATGAGCAAGCGCTCGAATGGAGCTTGGGGTCGGCGGGCTGTATTTGGGTTTCTGGAGTCCGGTAGCCGTGCCTTTCGACGGATGGCACATATATACCGGCTTGCCAGTGGATCCAGGGTTGATTCCTGACATCCCCCGGAGCCTCTGCTAAGCTTTCAAGCCCTCTTCCCCGTCCAAGGCTGTTATGGCGCCTCAATTCCTTGTCAGTCTCATCCCCAAGAGGGAGAGGAACGCTAGCTCTGGCCTCCTCCCAGCCCTTTTGTCGCTCAGGCCCATTCAGCACGCTCATTTCTGGGTTGGGTGAGTCAAAAATTTGTCGGCGGCGTTCTCTATGTTCATGTATACTCGGTTAGCTGGCTCGCCTGGACGTGTGATGCTCTCGATTTCTTCACGGTATCCTTGACGCTTTCATCGCTTGCCCTTCAATTCGACGTGTCAACGACCCAGGTTGTGAGTAAGATCTACTTATCATTGCTTTCGTTATTTTCACGACTTATGGCCAACATAGACAACCGCCATCACGCTCACCCTACTCTTCAGATCCGCTGGTGCTGTAAGTTACCAGTTTCTTGGCGTTCAGCTTTTGCATTGACCCTGCATAGGTCATTTTTGGTATCTTATCTGATCGTTTTGGTCGCAAATGGCCTCTAGTCATCAACCTCTTGTTCTGTTCTGTGTTCTCCCTTGCGACTGGTTTCGTCAACACATATTCTCAATTCCTCGCTGTCCGTTCTCTCTTTGGTATTGCCATGGGCGGCATTTGGGGACTTTCTTCCTCGTCAGCGCTGGAAAACCTTCCTGTTGAAGTCCGAGGTCTTGCGAGCGGTGTTCTCCAGGAGGGTTATGCTGTCGGTTATCTAATCGCCGCAGTCATCAACCTCACAGTCGTGCCACACTCGCAGTACACTTGGCGTACGCTTTTCTGGTTCGGTGCTGGTATCTCGTTTTTTGCTGCCCTTCTCCGTGCATGCTTGCCCGAATCGGAGGTCTTCTTACATGCCAAGGCTATCGAGAGAGAGAGAGGAACGAACACCACTCAAAAGACCAAGATCTTCTTCCATGAAACAAAGGAAATGCTCAAAATTCACTGGAAATTGTGCATTTACGCTGTGTTACTCATGGCTGGTAAGCATCCGACTGGTTCGGACATGTGTGAGACATTGTTTATCTCAGGCGTTTTCTTCACGCAGGCTTCAACTTTCTCTCTCATGGTTCGCAGGTATGGGAATCTCACTTGTCCTGGTTATTTCTGGCATGCTGATGTGATCCGTAATCCACTTTTAATTTTAGGATCTATACCCGACCTACCTGGAGACGACCAAAGGGTTCAGCACCCATGACGCAACGATTGCTACCATTATTGGAAATTGTGTATGTATTTATCTTACTTTTCATTCGACAGGGCGCTGATGATACTGATAGGGAGCCATTGCGTGAGTGTTTATCGTTGAGAGTAAGACGATCTCACGCTCATAGCGCGTTTTTCGCCGGCGCAGCGGTGGTGCAATCGCTGGCACCACGAGTCAATATATTGGGCGTCGACTCTGTATTGTGTAAGTATGGCTATGGTTTGTGTCTGTGTTGCCGTTAACTCATAGCCCCACTCAGCATCTCATTGTTGCTCGTTGGTGGTAAGTCTCTTGCCAAGTCTGGTCTAGGCTCGCCCGATCGCTGACCAACGTTTCGTCACCGTGAAGCCTTCATACCCTTATGGATCGTCCCGAACACCTTTAGTCCCCTCGCAGCTGGTGCATTCTGCATCCAATTTGGTGTTCAGGGCGCTTGGGGAATTGTACGTCCCTCGTCCTGTTCCCTCAATCGCTTGAACTTGACCCGAATATGCCGCGTTTAGATTCCAATTCAGCTCGCAGAATTGTCCCCTCCTGCCTTCAGAGCAACGTTCCCTGGTGTAGCTTACCAGCTCGGTAACGTGAGTCACAGTCGTTTGTGGGAGCATGTTAGTATATGCTGATTGTTTTTCATCTCCTAGATGGTGTCTTCTGCGTCTTCTCAAATTGAAGCGAGTGGGTATTGTTTTACATTGATTCACGAACTGGAGCCGGATGCTGATATATGGTCTGGTCTAGCCGCCGGAAATCGTCTGAGGACAAATATCTTAGTTGGCGGCAAACTCAAAAATGTTCCCGACTATGCGACGGTGCAAGGTATCTTCATTGGTATCATTGTTGGATATGTCATCTTGGTGACGGTCTTTGGACCCGAGTATGTTTGTCTCCTTCTCTTCCTGGGTCACGTGCTCACCGTAGGGCGTCGGCTATAGACACCATTCGTCCCACTTTGAGAAACACAAGACCGCCTTTGAAGAAGGAGGTGGACAAGACGACGCCTACATGGAGGGTGAACAACCCGAACCCACTGAGTTACGCGAGGAGGACGAAAAAGTCTGGGATGCATGATTGTTTAGCATCAACGTGTGATTTGAACGAGACGTTGATGACGGAGGAGGAGCCCCCTCGATGAGTGCGTTGTGAATGATGTGCTTGTGGTGGGTACTGTATCAGTACTTTTTTTAAATAATGTGTTGTCGCTTTACTGGCACTTTTTTTGTGCTGCAGGCTGTACGCTGTGGGTTGGATGGACGACTTGTCGGAGGTCAACTCACCTGAAGAGGTGTTCAACGCGTTCGAACACGTTGATCCGTCGCTCGACATCGACCAGGAGCGTTAGCTTCCTTCCACGGTATCATGGATGGTTCAGCTGTAGAAGGGAGAGGACACGGTGGTCGCAATCAGTAAGGGAATGAAGAAGGATCAAGCTCAAGTGTGGACTGTCGTGATTATGATGTACTCCAAACTTGAAACGACAGCTCTGTCTATCAGGGGTCCGAAGATGCGGCAATATGCTGCCGTTCTCGTCTGAGTTTGAACGTAACAGTCGGAGCTCGAAATTATGCATTGAGATAGTCTGAGTTCCAGTACACAGGGGTACGAAAAGTGTCCTGGACGGAGCTTAAATAGATCGTCGGAGTTTGAGCCTACCAAAGGGAACCCTTCCATCACCAAGGACGGACTCGGAATCAGTCAAGAACGATCCTAGTGTTGCTTATCGAACACCAACCTCGGGATGCGGGTAGGACCGGCGTGGTATTGCATGGGAACGAGCAAACACTGGTGGGAACCCGAAACGACCCTGGTAGCTCGGCCAGTCCCTCATCACTGATTCACAGCGCACTGACGGCGGCTCTCGCTGATGAGAAACCTCCTCCCCGCCTACCTTCACCCACATCCACGTCACCCACCTTGCGTTCCCCTCGCGGTCATTTCTGTGGAGCATATCTTTATGGTCACTGCTTTACCCCTCCCTTCCATTGCTATAGTTGGTAGTTCACCCAAACGGCCTTGGAAAGGCGGCGGTCGGAGTGGCGGTTAAGCCCACCGACGAGAGCTTTCGCAGTTTCGAAACCGCATGCCATGTGGCGCCCGTTTATCTGTCCATGCGCGAGCTGTACACGGCCCTTATCCTCGGAGAGGGTTAGGGCAAAACAGCACTGACAGCCCAGGTCGTCCTTCCCTGGCACACTGATTTACTCCCAGGGTCGCGCTTCACGCTCCCTGGAGTCCTGGTAATCTTGCGTTCTGGAAGGAGCCAGAGGGTGCTCCCAAAAGAACCACGACATACTGTTAAGTTTTTGACGATTCGATGTATCAATGTATTGTCTGCTCTCGCACCACGGTGTCCAGATCAGGTATGCTGATTTGGATATCGCGAGTCTTGTTAATTTCGCCGTCCCTATTTCTTAGCTTGTTGTCGTTTTGTTAGCGATGTTGATCCGCATCCTAGAATTTGTCTGATCGTAAACCGTTGTCAAGTTCCTGGTGAGTCTGGCCGCTTTCGTTGTATTAATTCCTAGATCATGGTATGTTGGAGCACGTTTCAATGATCCTATTAGTTCCACGTAGTATGAGCATTTTGCGCTAAGCTCATCATTGGATATTGATAACCAGAACCCCCCCAGTCTTGTGATTCCATTCATTAATGGTGTCCCCAGGGGGTTATCGATTGGTAGTCTATTGCCCGCGTTATCGTGAGTTTGTCCTTGTACCCTATTGTGCACTGGTATTGACATCGATGTCACCGTCAACTCGCCGATGCTCCCATGTTGTGGCGCCGATTAATGTTCGTTTTTCCGGGTTCCGTTGTGACCCATTACCCGTTTGAAAGCGCTTGGGGGTCTTGGTTGGTAAGCTGGCAGTTAAAGCCACTCTCCGCTAGCTGTGTTGACTCGTGGAAAAACATACATTCTCCCATGCAATGAGGAGTCTCGTCCATCTCTCCAATGCGTACATGGGATCCGGGTGCACGGTAAGGCCAAGCGTGGAGTCTACCGATCGTCCGGCTGTCATGGTAACGAATTCCCCACTTTAATTGGATTGGGAGATGCTGGGGATGCCTATTGGATGATGTGGGGGCTGTCTTCCCCGAACTTGCCCGCACCAAAGAATTCCGAAGTAAAGGTAAGGTTACCAGGAACGTATTAGTCCGTTGACTTGTGACTGAACTGAAGTGCTATGACGCGATGACAGGCGCATGCCTTTGCACGAGGTTCGGTTAAATCGTCGGGTTGTTGCTTCCGAGGATTCCCGGGTTAGCACGACTTGGTTCGGACCGGGTGGGGGTGAGACACTGGGACATGCCAAACTGACGTGGTGGTTACAGAATAGTCCTCGGTACACTGTCCATCACAACACGAAAACTGGATCCAATGGTTTCCTGTTAAAGCGGCTTGTCGAATGTCTTGTCCATAGGGGAAAATCGTGATTCGTAGAGTGCTGATCTCAGCATCGGAACTGCACGGGATACCTTCGGGAGTCGTCGGTTGGGAATTGGTTCTAGAGTGCATAGGATCCCGAGTGGCGTAATGCACGACTGTCGGGCAGGCGCATACTAATTCGGCGAACCAAAGATATAGCATGTAGTTTGCAATGCTCGGTGAGTCCGATCCCCATATCTGATGATCAGCTTCGGCGATGACGGAGCAGCTATATGTATCGACTTTTTTTTCATCGTGGCATGCAGGGACTGTGGAAGTAGAATTCCTCGTTGGGATGCCACCGGTCTTGCTGGCATCTAGTTTCTGATCAATCGGGACCATCCACTTCACGGAGTCGCTTAGTTGCTGGGTGTCAAGGTAACAAACACGGTTCACATTTGGAAATGACAGCTTCAAGGATCTGCATAAAATTGTTAGATCCTGGTGCTTTTTCTCATCCCCTCTCAAAGACCATGTCGCGCTTCTTACGAAGCTTCGTTCCGAAGAGGGAGCAGAGCAACACCTCAACGTCAGGTGTCATCGCAGCAATTAAGAGTCTTACTTTACTTCAGTGGGCTCAATTCCTCTCTGGGTGAGTCATCTTACGCTTGTAGTTGTATTGACGTCATCTGTTGGAGCTGATCCGTGTTTGGTGTTAGTTGGATTGCATGGACCTGCGATGCGTTCGACTTCTTTAGCGTGGCGCTCAGCTTGCCATTGCTTTCCGAGCAGTTTAATAAACCAACAGCGTCGATAGTACGTTTACTTTGAGACTCCTATGTAGTCTTGTACTCGACTCATCATCTACTCAGACAACTGCAATCACTCTCACGCTACTTTTTAGATCAGTTGGTGCGGTAAGCTTCTGAATGGTTTGTTTGGCAGTGCTTATTACTGACGTCGAGTCAGGTCACCTTTGGTGTCTTGTCCGACCGCTTTGGACGCAGGTGGCCACTCACCGCCAATCTGCTGTTATGTTGCTCCTTCTCTCTCGGGACTAGCTTCGTCCAAACGTTCACCCAGTTTTTGGCTATACGATCACTTTTTGGTGTCGCGATGGGCGGCATTTGGGGTCTTGCAGCCTCTACATCTCTCGAAAACCTTCCCGTTGAGCTTCGAGGTCTCGGGAGCGGTATCGTCCAGCAAGGATATGCTGTCGGTTATCTCTTCGCTGCCGTCGTCAACCTCACGATCGTCCCGCACAGCCCGTACAAGTGGCGTGCTATGTTTTGGACCGGTTCTTCCTTGCTCTTCAGTGCCGCCGTCTTGCGTGCCCTCATTCCTGAATCTGCGGTGTTCTTGCGTGCAAAGGCGATAGAGAGAGAAAAGGGTGCGGATACTTCGAAGAAGACCAAGGTCTTCCTCAGGCAGACGAAGGCAATGCTCAAACAACATTGGTTGCTGTGTATATATGCCATTCTGCTTATGGCCGGTACGTTATTTCGCACAGGCCTCCCTGTTCGTTGTGCATCGTCTTATTCGGGCACTCACTCTGCTATCGTAGGATTCAACTTCTTATCCCATGGTTCTCAGGTGAGGACTTTCATAAGAGGCCTTGCAGGGACTACGTGAACGTTGCTAATTGAAACCGACTGCGTATTCGTCTTTTAGGATCTGTATCCCACTTATTTGGAAACCTCGAAAGGTTTCTCTGCACACAGCGCGACTATTGCTACTATCATCGGAAATTGTGTATGTCCCTTTTCCTTTAGGTAACCGCCTTGCATGAGGTAACAGATCACCTTGATCCATAGGGCGCAATTACGTAGGTGTTTTAGGGTCGTACGTGGTCTAACAAGGATTGAACTGATCGCATCCTTTTGCAAATTCATAGGGGTGGTGCCATTGCGGGCAACACGAGCCAATACCTGGGACGCCGACTGACTATAATGTACGTTGCATGCACGCTGGATGAATCCCTGTCAATCGCATGCTGATCTTCCAAATTACACACAGCATCTTTATATTACTTGTCGGTGGTGGGTGCTAATTGAATGAACGCTCGCCATTGATGTCACTCAGTCACGATCTGGATCAACAGCATTCATTCCGCTCTGGATTCTTCCGAGCTCCTTTTCGGCCCTTGCTGCTGGTGCGTTCTGTATACAGTTTGGAGTCCAAGGGGCATGGGGCGTCGTATGCATTGTCTTTCTCCCGTAATCGTGTTCATGCTGATATTGAGGGTCAGATTCCTATCCAATTGGCGGAGATGTCGCCTCCAGCATTTAGGGCGACATTCCCTGGTGTGGCCTACCAGCTCGGGAATGTATGTCCTGTGTTCAAATGCTCTGGAAACAATAATCCATGTGACTGATCACAATTCGTTTGCTGTGGACTTGCAGATGATCTCCGCTGCTTCCGCCCAAATCGAAGCGAGTGCGTACCTACCACTTCTCGTTCTTTACTCGTTTGTCTCACAGGAATCTGCTCACAGCCGGCGGGAAGAACTTCAAATCGTACGTGATGGAAAATGGCGTGCTGAAAGAGGTCCCTGGATATGCGATGGTGCAAGGCATCTTTATCGGGGTCGTTGCTGCCTTTGTGATCCTCGTCACTGTCGTTGGACCCGAGTACGTGTACCCTTGGTTCTCTTCATCGACTGCGGTCATTGATTGTTTTGTTTGCGACGCCACGTTACTTAGGAATCATGCTTCCCACTTTGAACAGCACAAGACGGCGTTCGAAGAAGGCGGTGGACGTGATGATGCGATCGTGGAGGGCGAGGATGAAAAGGACGGGGCTTCGGCCGACGTGGACGAAGGGAGCTCAAAGGCCTGACGAAGCATGGCCGACGATGGGGCAGAGATGGCAATCACATGCCCCGATAGCACTCAAAATAGTTACCGTAAGCGAGCATCGTTCCCCCATGTAAACGAATTTTGTATACGTCCATAGGCCTTGTATGTTGGAAACTATCTCAATTGATCACTGTTTTGCTTTCAGCGCCCAACTCCACGGGTTTTTGAGTGAGGTCTCATCCTGCGCTATCGATATCAATATCAATCCCCGAAATTCGCAGACTTCACACGAGTTCTCTTGGGTAGATCGAAAGGAAGATGAACGGTCTTCTCTGACAGGTAGCTGGATAAGCATCTGAGTAAAACCAGTCGGCGAAAAGCGTTGTGGAAACCCGTCCCTTCCTTTCTGGTCAATTTCCAAACAGACACCAACAACGTCTGACTTCCATAAAGGGAGTTCATAAGCTTTCGTTGTAGACGTCGAGTTTTGAGGACGATCGGTCCGTAGGCTTGAGGTCTGTCAGAGCACAAAAGTATATCTATGATCTACCTTTTGTTGGGGTCCCAAGGTATATCTTTCTGAAATGTCGGGGCGACGGTGGGCGCATGAAAGGAACGCTCTCACCACGGCACCCGTCCAACTTTCTTGCGGAAGAGATTGCCTGGATGTGCTTTATCGACGATATACAAGCAGCACCCGAGGTCAGTTCCGTACGCGCCGAGATGCATGTGTAGGATATTGCGACGTTCAGCGCCGCTGACGTCATTCCTGGTGAAGCAGCCATACTGGATTCTAGGTCGATTGTTGCATTACTGTAGCCTTCAGCATATGGCGTGCGCCTGAAAACCCGGCGAGGGTCAAGGACTATCCGGATCGAGTCGGTGGACCGGTTTCTCTCCACGATACGGCACAAGCCCGGAGGATTACCGAGTAGACAACCATCATAGTCCAGGAATACAGAATGGAGATGTTAAAGATCGATATTGTACAAACAAACATCACTTGCACGTGTGCACATCTAAATCTTGCCGAGTGAGGAAGACGCAGACGATAAACCTGGAAAACACCGACATTTATTGAAGTGTCTTTCATCGACAGTTAGCGTCATCAATCTGCTAGTGGCCATACGTTCCCCCGTCCTGCAAGTACACACAAATCGTTTAGTGTCCCCCCGACATTCCCAATGAGCAACGTACGCGTTGGAAACATTTCTGGGCACCAGAAAACTCCATCCCATGAAAGTGAGCCGGCGTCGTGGCACAAAATTCTCGCCAATCGCTTCCTTTCGGAAGATTTTCCAGATAGTGTTCGATGCGCTGTGGGGTGGCCCGATCAAAAACGTGCCATGTTTTCAAGATTCGTACCTTACCCACTCTCCCGATCCTGGAGATATGCAACCCTGGAGCGGTCGTCGGTTCCACGTAACATCGAATATATAGGTCTGGAAAGGACTTTCCTTGTCCTTGTACCAGAGCCAGAATGCCACACAAGCCGGTTCATGCTCATTGATCTCCCATTTTCCAATGACGGAACCAGGGCCCTAACACGACGTCAGTTTTGGGAGTATGCTCTAGTCAATATCACCTGCCCTGTCCTCACAACTTTTTGGCAGATACGAAACCCCACAGACTTCGAGCGGTGTGGCCTTGTACGCCTCCACTCGATGGTCCCAAGTTGCAGGTAAGTTCATGAGTTGTGCAGTGTACTCCCTGGTTGCGTATGTGGTGCATGTATGCGCCTCAATACCGCCCCAAAACATGTTGAGTTTCTGACGTTCTTCTTCCTCGTGTCCTGCGCTCTTTCTCGATCCGATTGTGATCCTTCACTTCCCGCTGCCACTTCTGTTGCTCGTTTTCTCGGCGTTGATGTTCACGACGCTCCTTCTCCCCGCACTCGTGTTTATGCTCCTCTACCTCTTGTGCCCACTCCTTCCGGACCCTCTCTTGACGTTCTTCCTCTTCGCGCATCCTCCGTGCAACTGCCTTCTCGTATTCTTCGACCTCGCGCGCATGCCTCTCGAACTCTCGAGCCCATTCCTGTCTTGCCCGTTGTTGGCGTTCGTCTTCTTCCCGAATTCGACGCGCCACGTCCCGTTCATGCCATTCCGTTTGAAGCTTCCACTCCTCCCAATGATACCATGTTCCTGTTTCTCAAGCCGCCATTCTTCTCGCATGACGCCGTGTTGCGCCACTTCTTTCTCCCAATCGCGACGAATGGCGTCCATGGCCGATGGGTACAAGGGACAGTTCATAAAGTGCATGTATGAGACGCCAACGGAGAACAATCCCATTAATGCGAGTAGGCAGCATACGAACTTGCGTCCGTCCTGGGATATCTTGCGTCGCGTTTTCCCAGCGGCAACGGCGTACTTTCTTCCGACGATGACCTAATATGATTGACAGACAGTGAATTGGGTGAATTGCTCACTCAGGAAATCACTCAAAAGGATCACGTACCCATAGACGACCAATGGACCCCCAGAGCCACTTTCCGAGTCTCACACGCGCCCATCTCCGTCCCTATACACCTCAGGCCTGTGTCTGTATGTGCAGAAAGAGTACCGTTACATTGAGCGAACTGTGGCAATGAAAACAAAATGTACCAGAGGAAACCCACCCAGACATTTTCGCTCAAGAAGACTATAGTATTCACTTGAAATTCGTTCGGGACGTGGGGTGTCAATTGAAGTGATGTTGGCTGCAATGACGCGCGCGTACTACACCCGCATTGAAAAGCAACCGCCACGATCCGAGAGCGTTGGATGCGGCTTTTCACCAGGGAACGTACTTTGAGGGGGAAGTTGCAGTGAAAGTCGCACACAACTCAAGGGCAGTCTTTTCGAAGCAACTTTGGCAATGCACGAGGCAGGTCAAAAATGGAAGGTCAGTAAGAACGTTGCCCAGCAGGCCCGGTCTCACGGCGACGCTCAAGGCGCGAAGTACCAACTCTGATACTCGAGACGAAGGTAAGCGACCGACCCCGAGCTGGGGGGCTTGACAAAACCTGTCGACGAACTATGCGCCATAGTCGTAGTTCGACAGTCGGGTCCAGTTTCACGAGTACCCTGCGATCATGATGTTCAGCCTACCCACGGCACCCCGCCAAGCCGTGTCAATCCCGACTTGCCTCAGTAAGACTTGCTGTACATACCGCACTTCACAGCACTGATGTCGGACACTACAGAAGAGCATTTGATTTAGTTTCCTGTGACCTGTCAAGCTTCTGGGACGCCTATCTCGCACCAACAGGGGCTGTTGTTCTACCACTGAAATGGAAATATTGCAGATAAGTCTAGTCTCCCCGTTTTCCTTGTTTGTAGGATAAATTTCGCCAAACCGAGGTAAGTCTGCTCGT
>QFEL01001761.1:0-16070 GCA_003316195.1 Neoboletus brunneissimus | reverse complement strand
ATCTGTAGAACATCTGGTAATTTGATTGTAAGGTCTTCTGTCTAAAAACAGTGAAGAACAACACGGAATTCGTGTAGGGCAAGACAATACCTTCGGGTAAATGGGGGCGAGAAACAGCGAATGTATATCGATTGACGTCCGAGGGTGAAACCGAGAAGACGAGGAAACGTGTCGGCGCAAAGTAACCATAAACCCGTTCGCCAACGTGAATAGCTAGATGCGTCGAAGCGACAACAGTTCCAAACCCCCACACTGGGGTCACGCCATGGGTACGTGGTGATACACCTGATTCTGGAGCTTCTGGCACCTCGTGGAAATCGAAATATCTACGTAAATGCACCTCCATCTCTGCATATCACTTTGGAACAAAAGCAGACATACCGGAAATGTGGAACCTCGCCAAGCGCTTGGTAGGTAATATTGTTGGCAGAATATCCAAAACGGTCAACCTTGATTAGCACGCGGTTGGCAGACAGAACAGCGGGAACAAGTGACTTGGCCAAGGCTGCTGTGTTGGAATCCTGGCCGGAGGAGAGACGAGGATGGCAAATGGTTAGGTTAAGTTGAGCATTCATGGTGAAGTCAAGTTGTTTGAAACTGGAATGGTGTCAATGCCGGCCGGCTACGCCCGAGCGCCATCCGTTGTTGTCCTCATAATCGCGAAACCCGGAATCTGAGTGAGTACAAGATAGTCGGCTTGTGACAATGATGTGGGAAGTCCGTTGCACGGGGTGTGATATATGTTGGGAGGAGAACCCATCAAAGTGTGATTTGGCAACAACCTGTCCGGTCACCCTGTACGTATACAGTTGCCAATAACCAAACGAAAGTATCATCGACTCATCTTTGGTGCGGTGCCACCGTGCTACGTCGACATTTCCATGGAGCCTATTCATACAGTGTCCAATTTACTCTACAATTGTTGCCAAATTCAATGTTCGTGCCAAGAGGACATACCGGCCAACGGGTCGGTAATAGGTTATGGGTCCAAATAAGGAGTCCAAAAAACAAAAGTTTCGGTCGTGATCGAGAAATTATCGCCGTAGGCCAACAATCTCGTAACCCAGACAAAAAGCTCGACAAGGCACGGTACGGTCATCGGAAAGTGAATAGATTCCATAACGAGTGATGCCAGAAGTTCTGTTGATGGGCGGCAGTGATGCGCAGGGTATTGCGAGATGCAGGAGAGTGAGTTTTCAACGGACAAGTGCATGAAGCCTTGGATCGGGTGGTGTGATGCGCTGCGAGTCTAGTATGGGGGCTTTTTGAATTCATCGTTGATGGCCTGTGCTTCAGGATCGAATTCGTCGCCTTGAATAATTCTTCCCGCAGCATCATACTCCACATCCGTGCGATTTACAAGTGAATTCATCTAACGGACATCGTTGAATTGATCAGCAAAGACACCAATTGTATCTGGAGGACAAACCTGTATGTGAACGCTATCCCCCTTTTTCATAGAAAAGTGGTGGGAAGGCGTCGAATTTGGAGGTGTGCGGAATGCAACCGTTGACTGAACAGTAGAACTATATAGTAGAAGTGTTAGGAGAGCGAAAAGCACATATTCGAATATACAAACGCAAATCCCTCCGTGCCCAGGAAGGTAAAGTTTGTCAATCTCCGGACCACTCGACAGGCCACGATCTGATTCAGACTTAGCTTAGGCAGGACAAAGTGATTCAATCGATCTACTAACGGTAGATGCAATTGCGGCAGGAACATTTGCGATGATGGACATAACCGCATTCAGGTTAAGCAGCATGAAAATCTAAAATCAAGGCCAACAATCAGTCCTCCTGGCTGCGGGCAGTGACACAGCATGGTTACACTCACCGTCGCAAGGAGGTTCGCCAAGAATCTGCAGACGGTGATTTCTTAGCTCTACCCAAAGCCAACTTGTTAGGGTGCATATATGCGGGCTTACGCAATGACAAAGTAGATCAACCCGTCACCGAATATCAGGTTAATGAGTTTGGATCGGCCATTAGCAGGGAATGCAAGTTTCCAGCCAGTCAAGCACAGGACAGTGAAATCGAAAACCATGGAATATATGAAGCTAATAGCAAGGATCTGATTGTCGGTATACGTGATGATACAGGTGGCTTGGATCCAATCGGCCTTGAGAAGAATTCCTAGAGGTTGAAATGTGTAAATGCTCAGAGCACTGCCAAACTACATACCGTGTAGCAGCAACGACCAATGTCCAAGAATAACTAGGATCAGGAAGGTCACGATATACTTATTTTGTGACCACACGGCCATTCTGAGGAGCGTAAGAAACGATATACAAGGATCTCAGTCAATTGACTTACGTTCTGATCGAGAGATTGATACTCGCCAGGCCGATAGCGGCATTTCCAAATACTTGGTTGAACGTATACAGGCCCTGGCAATCGATTTCTGTCCTGACGTTGAGGGCAATGGCACTGCTTGGAGCTTTAAATTGGTACGACATTGAAGAGAAATCAGACTTACATTCCGATGAGGGCAAACAATAGACAGTAACGACCCGCAAAATAAAATATCTGGGTGGGCTGGTCACCGAATGACCATTGTAATAGACGGACGATCCTACCAACGGCCATTTGAACTTTCTCTTTCCAGAAAGGAACTGCCAATCGAAGTCCAGTGAGGTGACAAACTCCCACCTAGAGATATCTATGAGCGAGGGGTGCGTATATGCGAAAGCCCGAGGTATGACTTGCATATAGATACCCAAGAGGGCATGCATAAAATTATTAAAGGCGGCTAGCGATGGCATTGGTCAGCACGGGGGATTCCATGGGGTGTCCTGACCCACCGGCGTCGGCCTGTATTTCTGCTGGAGACTGCCAGTCGACCATCAGAGGGTGTGTTATTCAGGGGGCAGATCTGATGGCACGAGGGAGAGGGCTGATATGATGGGCGCTGGTGGAGACCGCTCTTAAAGCTTTAAAGGGTGTTGTGCATTTTCTGTGACATCTACGAGGGCGTTTAGGTGGCCAGCAGCCTTTGCAAATCACTTTTACTCCGTGTTCGTCTCTGTTTCAAATTTTGAATGGAATGGAAAGGCGATTGCCACTCACATCCCCGCGACCAAATCTGATGTTGGTGCTTCTTTGATGGCAGACAGGTCGCCGGCCATGTACTCATTATATTTATAGCCATCGAAGGCTTTCCTTCAAGTTTCTTGCTGCACCCTGTCGAACATGTCAGGGAATCGTGATGATTGTGCCAGTCCCCGCCGTCGTAATAGATTCAGACCTTGTCGGGTCAGTGTAGTGCTGAGCGTGTAGCAGGGACACTACCACATGCCATTTGTGAGCTGTGATTGAGGGGTGGCTAGCGAAACAATAAATTCAGGGTCATCATCAGGGTCATTTTCTGCGCTAAAACTGATTTGCAGGTACTGCAACCCCCCCGCAACGTCGATGCTGGTGGCGAATCAGCAAAATTACAGAGTCGTGTTGCATTTGCAGAACGTTGTAGTATGTTCTAGAAAATTTCAACGTCTGTCAGGGTCACGACTTCAAAATCTGGTATCGTCTCCGACCATGAATCAGTAGACGCATCAACTTTTTGAAAACACGTTGTTCCTTCAACTTCATCTCACTATTTTGTTCCATCCTCAGTGGTGCTTTGATGGATCTGTGGATACTGCACAGCAACACAGCGCCCATCCCACGCAATCAAATCGCCGCGACCGCCCGGCGTTCGGAGTCTTCTTCTGTGATCCGAGCATCAATTTCGGTGGTACTTTGTACTCGGAAACATGTGGCGAGTGTGTGACACTCCGTGACACCCATTCGAAAGACGCATGGAGTGCGTGCTGGAGGGGGATAAGTAGTGGGGGAGATGAGGACTCGAGTACTCATTCAAAGGGGAAGTGCCATGTCAGTGATCTCCGCAAACTCCGATTCGGCGCGCGTCTGATGACTGGGTCACCAAGTTCATGGGCACTTAGATCTAGAGGCCGAACATGTACTAGTCCGACTCCCCACCTCCCGGGTTAGAAGAGAAGTTATTGTTTCGATGTGCGCGACCCCGTTACCAAGTGTGTACCCCAGGTTCTCCGCCGCTCTTTTTGATCATAGGATGGCCTTGTGGCCTGGTTCGCCAGAGTCCATTGGACCGAGGAAGGATTAGCAGCGAAATGAAACACCGCTGTGCTGAGATCCCGCAAAACTATTGGCAAATCAAGTCTTATCATATCCCCAGTAGTGGGTCAGATCTGAATGCCAGATCGATCCCCTGAAGGCATTAACAAGGAAATCTTTTTGACTCATCGCGAAACTCGTATCTCGCTTTCTTGGTATCCCGTCAAATTCTTCGTAAGTGGGTATCCTGGTTTTACTGAGGAACGCTGCACTTACCATGTCCACATCCCATCGATGCTTCGGTATGACAGCTGGGCCTTCCCCAGACCACCCAGGGCCTTGACTAAACCACTGTATCTCCTATGGTAAGAATTCCAGATATTGTACTCACCCTGACAGTCTCTTTCCTCCCAAACCAAAGCTACTTTAGTCTGGTGACCAGCCCCGTCTACGAGGCAAGATATCGCCGGCTACTTACCGCCACTTGGTCACATCACAATTTGAAGACGTGTCGTCGGACAAAGTTCATTCAGTTCATTTCAATTCATTCAAGGTGTCTAAGTAGCATCCAATCCTGCATCCCGGGAAGTTACAAACCGATCTATTGCATCTGGTCTCTATTGCCGCCAGACCTTGCCCGGATTAGGGGAGCCTGGCTGGTACAATCAACGATGCTGTGCGACGGACATGTCACTTCCCGTACTTGCTGGTAAGCGTTACTAGTAGTACTACACTATAATATCGATTAAGATTTCCGGAGTGTTAGTACACGTGTCAACATTTCAGTCGGCACTTGCCGCGGAAATCAAGCACTTGTCAATTAAGTCGAATCATGAACGTAGAAGAAACCTTACCCACTAAGATAATCTTGATTTCTTTCGCTGAGAACCGCGCGATCTTGGCTAGACCTTGTCCTCCGGGGAGTCAAGAGAACAAGGCAGGATTCCTCAACATGCCGTGTTGAATGTTGAGCGTCGATGGCGCGGACCAACGGAGATTACGTTAGTCGTCAGAAGGTAGGCCAGCAAAGAAGGTCCGAAAATGATCGCGACACCTTCGGACTACCAAGCGTCGTCTTGCATTAGCGCCGTCCAGTGATCGTGTCCGTCGCTTTCAAAGAAAAGAGACTCGAGTACTCTGGATTCCAAGCACTGAAAGCCGCTTTAGAAGTCTTGCGGTGTTGGTAGCTGTGCGATCCTTCAATTCGGTGCGGAGTCGGAGGTGAGTGAAATCTTAGCATGGTTATGGTGTATACTGTATCGGAACTACCCTCGATCGAACGCAGGTTTGCTGTTTCACCTCCGTGTAACCATTTTGGTGCCGTTAAGCAACCCGCCGGGGATGTTTTAGCACTAGCATTATCACCGCGCATTCGGCTTCCTTGAATCGAATGTCCTGTGTCATTCACTGAGGGCGCCGTTGACGGACACAGAAGCATATCAAGGGGCACTTATGGGGTAAGTCGACGGAGAGTTTTTAATGCGGGACTCTTGGTAGATTGCTCCATCCTCCTTTCCCTTCCTTGTTCCAAGCGCCTTTTGCGACTTGACCACTGTTTCACATCTACGAATTCTATTCCGTCTAAATGACTAACTGGCAGTCACTTTTGGAACTTTCGACGGACTTAGGTGAGTTAGTAGATCTACCAACTTTATTCATCTGCCAAGCAGAAACCGTTTTGCAGTGGTTTTCGACAGACTGATGCATGCGTTGCTGGGTCTCTATGGGTAAGACAAGACTGCCGAGCATCTCCGACTTCGAGTTGAGAACACCTTTGCTGCCAGGTGGGAGATCATGCTCACTCTCGATTTCGACTGGGCGATTATTTCCGGGAGAAGAAAATTTCGTTGGCCTCTTGTACGTCCAACACGTGTAACAAAAAAGTGCAAATAACAATGGTCTATCATAGATCTTCTACTTCGCCGGGCGATATCTATTGTTATTTGCAATGATCGGAATGTAAGAACAATTGTTTTTCGTCTCGAGCATGGTTAATCCCCCCATCACAGATTGATTTCTCTTGACACACCGAAGTTCGTCCAATAGCTTTGTTTCTGCTGATGGTACTGAAAGGACAACACAGAAAGGTCAACTGCCAAGCTTTGTATGTGTTCAACCAGGTCCGTTGTCATTCTGGCAGTGGGGTGGGAAACAACTAACTTTCACCAAGCTTGCCGGTGACTCTGCACTCGGCCTAGCCAGTATCAATCTTTCACTTCGCACGCAAGTTGCTACCACCTCTCGTTCTACATACCACTCATGCAACCACCACAGCATAGCAATTTGGTCTCAGAACAAGTGGATAGTTGGCATCATAGTTCTACTCATCCTTGGGCACTGGTCCCTTATTTTGCAAGGTGGGTGAAAGCATTTTGAGTGATCCAACGCACGCTGATCTCAGTATTAGGCGTGCTACTGAAGGTGATCTGGGTCCAAGGTGTTGGCTGTACAATCGTCAAGAGTAACACGACCATCCTCGCTGCTACATTTATCTATTCCATGTGTTTTGATCTTGTTGTTCTCTGCCTGACTGCGTACAAATTGGCGTGGACTCGACGTGTCTCTGGTACATCCGGAATCCACAGCAAGCTAGTCCGCATGGTATTTTCTGATGGACTAGTTTACTTCATCCTTGCGTACGTTCTTCGCATCCTCGCAGAGTTATTTGTCACTTATGTGTGGGCAGTTTCTTGGCAAATTTGTTAGCTACGATATTCATGATCATCGACCTAAATGCCGTTATGGGTGTCATATTCAATGTTCCTGCGGCCATGGCCTCGACAGTACGTTTTCATATCATCGCGGTTAGATGCATCAAATTTCCCCTCTTCTACTATAGATCATGGCTTCGCGTGTAGTCCGTCGGCTCTACAACTTCAATCTAGCCGCCCCTGAGGTGTAGTAAGCAAAAAAAAAATTCACATATTTACTGATGGTTTATTTCAATCATTCAGTCATTCGGATGAGAGATCAGGCGGAGTGGTGTTCGGAAATCCGGCCCACTCACGAGCTAGGCCTGCGAGAGAGCCTACGGCCATTCACGTGGAAGTGAGTAAGTGGTTCTCGTGACATCATGGTCACCCCAATGTTTACACCGCAGGTAGACACGCACCGTCAAACACATTCACTATCCGATGTCCCACAGTACGCCGTGAAACCTGGCAGCGACTTCTTGTCCCTCAACGATCCCGAGGAACATGTAAAGGTCGCTCACGTGCTCTGAGTACCGTATACTCCACCTGAGTCAGTTCTACATGTGATCGTCCTTTGAAGTGTGCATTCTGGAAGAGTCACACGTGTATCCTCGTGATGCGCTATACGTAGAATTCTAGTCATTCTTTCAAAGCTTCAAAATTCTATTCCAATAGTTTGAATTCGTGCAGTAGCACCGACGGAGATGACAAATGAGATGGTGCTTCGCCAAGAACGCCTATAGACCATGTACATATCGTAGATAACTTTTGCACGCGTCTTGAAGACATTTTCAAAGTATTGCAGTCAGGGGATTAGTCGGGCCGTTCGCGGACGAATGCCATCCGTGACTGTGACCATCTGTGACGTACGTGTTTGACGCGTCCTTGTTGGTGGGCCGTTTCGCTGTTCCCCTAATCAGGACGAGATTCGAGACGATGCCGCTCGTTCGCATAGAGCTATCCAACTTTAAATCATATCGGTGAGTTTTTGCGCTGCTCGTCGCTCGTACAGTGCGACATATCTTTACAGTGGTCACCAAGTCATTGGCCCATTCAAGAACTTTACCTCCATCATCGGCCCAAATGGCGCTGGAAAGTCTAATCTTATGGATGCTATTTCCTTCGTGCTTGGTGTAAAGAGTGCCCAACTTCGAAGTAGCCAGTTAAAAGACTTGGTTTATCGAGGTCGGCGCCTCACGCGGGGTCCTACTGACGGCTCGGAGGATACTCAGGATCAAGACGACGGGCAAGACGACAGCGACGGAGAAGAGGGTCAAGGCGAGGGCACCGCAAAGAAAGCTTGGGTTCTTGCCGTATATGAGGACGACAATAAGAAAGAATGGTTCTTTCAGCGCACGTACGTCTCTTGCGATATTCTTTTGCCTGTGAATCTCACCGTCTCAAAGCATTTCTACCACCGGTGCATCCGAGTATCGTCTCAATGATAGGGTCGTCACGTATGCTGCCTACAATGCTGCTCTCATCTCGCACAACATCCTTGTCAAAGCCAAGAACTTCCTCGTTTTCCAAGGAGATGTAGAAGCTGTCGCCTCACAATCCCCGCGAGAACTTACCCGTCTCATCGAGCAAATCTCTGGTTCCCTCGAGCTGGCGCCAGATTACGAGAAGGCAAAGGAAGCACAAGAGCGAGCCACCGAAAACGCTACATTCAATTTTACAAAGAGGAGGGGCATTACTGGTGAAATACGACAGTATAAAGAACAAAAGGGGGAGGCAGAGCGCTTCGAGAGTCTATGTCAAGAAAGAGTTCGTATCTTTGCGAGAACCTTCATAATTCTCACTTATATGCGCCTTCTAGGACGATCTCATCTTGCGGCGGATCTTATACAAATTATTCCATATCGAAGAAGCTCTGGAGGCCAACGCCAGAGACATTCAGAAGAAGTCACGAGCCCTTGCAGGATTGCGCGCAGAGCAGCAACAGCACGACAAGGCACTGGACGATGCTCGTGCTGATCAAGCCAGAGCTCGTACCGCTGTTGTTAGGGAAGAAAAGAAAGTCAAGAAGGCGGAAAAGACCGTCGAGTCCAAAGTCGGACCCTCACTCTGGATTCAAGTTAATTGTGTTCTGACACCTGTGTAGGAGCCTGACTTGGTCGCAACCGACGAGAAAATCAAGCATTCTACTAGAAAGATGCAGAATGCCCAAGCTACGCGTGAACAAGTTGGAAAGGATGAGGAACGCCAGCAAGCTAAGCTGAATACCCTTCGTCGTGACCTCCAAACTGCGCGTAGAGCTGCGGATGAAGCTACAGGTTTGTCATAGTGTTTCTTGTGTACGGCGGATTCATTATTCTCGGTGTGTCACACCATCAGAGGCATATCGTCGGGCATCCCAAGATAACACAGCCCTGAGTGAAGAGAGTCTTGCCGAGTATCGCGCCCTGTGAGGCCATCCTATCTCTGCGAAATGAGTATGTTGCTCACCTTTTCTGAATCAAATCAGAAAAGCACAAGCAAGTATATTGGCAGTGTCCGAACGCCAATCGCTCGAGACGCTCGGAAGAGAAGAAAAGACTACCTCACGTACGCTTACCCAGCTGAAAGGTCAAATAGAAGATATGGAAACCAAAAAGAACAAATTGACTGAAGATACAAATGCCCAAGGGGAGAAAAAGGCAGAGGTAACGCGATCAACACTGGTATTAAGCTGTCTGATGGAGGTCGTTAGCTTGAACAAAAATTGGCAACTTTGCAAGCTGACTTGGCCCGTGTTAAACAAGAATATGACAATCACCAGAGTGAAAGGACCCGCATAGCGTGAGTACTGCATCACTACGAGTTCATTTCCCCTAGCAGAGACTCAATACTCTTCTTTAGCCGTCTCGAAATGGAAGCAAACGAAAAGCTTACGGATGTGTATCAGCGTCTCCTCCAAGCAGGTGTTGATAGGACCGAAACAGAACGGGAGGCGAAGCTCAAGGAGACTCTTGCAAGCCTGCAGCGCGTCTTCCCAGGTACATTTTTACCTGCAAATGCAAGTTTTATCCCCAACCCTTTTTTTCTCTGTAAATATAGGTGTCAGAGGACGAGTCGTAGATCTCTGCAAGCCCACGCAGCGAAAATATGAATCTGCTGTTTCTGTAATTCTAGGAAGGAACATCGATGCGGTAGTCGTTGACGAGGAGAAGACAGCGATTGAATGCATCGAGGTTGATTTCACGTGCCTATGCCTTCTGCCCTAACTCATACTCTCTTTAAGTACCTACGCACCCAGCGAGCCGGGCAAGCAACCTTTTTGCCCCTCGACACGATCTCTGTGAAACCTGTTAATGACAAATTCCGTTCGTTTGCCAAAGGGGCTCGACTCGCCGTTGATGTCATTCAGTACGAACCTGCTGTTGAACGGGCAATGCACCATGTGTGTGGGAATGCTCTAGTATGTGACACAATGGATGTAGCCAAGTATGTATGTTGGGAGAAAGGTCAAGAGGTTAAAGGTGGGTGCGGGAAAGTCGCAGAGGAGCAAGAATAACCTGGCCCAACGCGCATTTTTAGCTGTTACGCTCGAAGGGACAATTATCCATAAAAGCGGGTTGATGACGGGCGGTCGAAGCACGCATGGGTCTGGAAAGAAGTGGGAGGAAAAGGATGTACAAGGTTTGTTCATGCTTATTCAGTCAGGTAGTGCCTCGTTTACACATGGTACCTTAGGCCTTGCCCGCCTCCGAGACAACCTCCTTGCACAACTGCAGGAACTCAATCGCTCGAAGTCGCGTGGTAAAGTAGATGAAAACATCATTGCTGAGATAACAAGGTTAGAGAGCGCTATCACAGTAACCAAGGATGATCTGGTTCGTATATTTCACTTTGTGTTGTATCGTCTGTGGATCAATGACTCGCGAGATCGCAGAGCGCTTGTAAACTTCGCCACAACGGTACCAAAGATGAACTTAAACATGTTGAGCGTGAGCTTAAGAAGCTTGCACCCGACTCCAAAAAGGTCAGTAAACAAGTAAATTTCTTCTTGTCTCGATTCCATAATTTCTCCCTCTACATAGGCTCAAATCGCACATGCCACACTCGCCTCGCGCATATCAACGCTCCAGTCGACGGTTGACGAAGCCGAGCATGGCGTCTTCGCCTCTTTCTGCGTCAAGATAGGCGTTGATCACATCCGGGAGTATGAAGAACGTCAGCTGAGAGTGGCAGAAGAGGAGAGTCAAGCACGAAATCGATTCGATCAACAGATTGCGCGCTTAACACACCAGTGAGAATTTCACCTGTCATTGACTCGGGCATCTCGTAAATGTTGCTGCGTTCGCTTACAGGATTCAGTTTGAGGAAGAGCAGTTGCAGCTCACTCAAAACAGACTGGTGACGCTCAATAAAACTCAGGAAGATGAAGAAGCGAAAGTTGTCGAGCTGGAGGAGCAGAAACGTCAGATCCAAGCCGAGATTACATCAGGTCAAGAAGCGATTGAAGATCTCCGCCAAGGGCTTCATGCACTTAATGAAGCCTTGGAAGAGAAGAATAAGGTCGTGGAACAGGTGAAGAAGACGCATGGGCGTGCAGCCAAGGTGCTTGATCAGGCACTGAAGGAGATTGGGTCAATGGTTCGTGGTTTACCGTGCATGCTTTCATCATCGATTAATTATTATTCAACCTCAGAACGATGAAATCGAAAAGCTGGCGCTTGAGCGGTCTTCGATGTATCGTAAATGTCGACTCGAGGACATCAAGTTACCACTTATAACAGGTAATTTGAAGAACGTGCCTATGGAAGAGGTGGGAGCCCCAATTTTTATAGCATTGAGGTGCTGAAACCGTTGCAGAACCTACGTGACGAAGTAGCCATGGATATCGATGAGGACGAGGACGGCACTCAGCGACCCAGGCAGGTACAAGACTACGGCATCGAGGTTGACTTTGCTGCATTGGACGATGAGGAGCGTACTGTAAGTCTATGTCGAGTGTTCCAGTCACGGAGTATGAATTCAGTACTTGCAGAGCAACAGTCCGGAAACTCTTGCTGAATTTGATACGTCGATTACCAAACTAAACACAGACATTGAACGTATGGCGCCGAACTTGAAAGCGATCGAGAGACTGGATGACGTTGAAGCTCGACTCGTCGAGACCGAACGGGAGGCAGAGAAGGCACGCAAGGATTCCAAGACAGCAAGAGATCAGTTCAATGAGATCAAGCGTCAGAGGTAGGTGGTCTTTCTCGACCGCCGGGTTTGCAAGTATGTTGATCGTTAGCGGTAGATGTGAACTCTTCAATAAGGCGTACAACCATATCTCTGAACGGATAGATGAAGTATACAAGGACCTTACGAAGGGTAAGAGTGCGCCCATGGGAGGTGTTGCATACTTAAGTTTGGAGGACAGCGAGGTAATACTGGGAATATTTGGTCATTTCCTCGTGATATTAATCTGTGTTTTGAATAGGAACCTTACACGGCCGGAATCAAGTATCATGCCATGCCGCCGATGAAACGATTCCGAGATATGGAACAATTGTCGGGTGGGGAGAAAACGGTCGCTGCTCTGGCGTTGCTTTTTGCGATCCACAGGCAAGTTCCATTTCTGACATTTCAACGTGTCCTTTTGTTTATTCTCGTGTCAGCTATCAACCCGCACCATTCTTCGTCCTGGATGAAGTAGATGCAGCCCTAGACAACACAAACGTTGCCAAGATAGCCAACTACATTCGTTCTCAAGCATCGGACACTTTCCAGTTCATTGTCATCAGTCTCAAAGGTTCCTTGTATGAACGTGGTCGCTCGTTGGTGGGAATATACCGAGACCAGGATATTAATAGTTCACGGACGCTCACACTAGACGTGAGTCTTGCCAAACTTATTTTTTGCTCTATGAGACTGATGGACTTTTGAAGTTGACCCAATACGATGAATGAAAGAGAATGGATGTTTCTACAAATCTTGTTCGTTATTCTTATTTGCTATCGGTCGATCCTGTTTTGTCCATCTGTCGCACCGTCGTCACCATTGTTTGACGGTATGATGTAGTTTTGTTTCCGTTACTGCACAGGCTATTCCCTCTAAGCTTCAGACTTGACTGCGATGAGACGAATGAGTAAGAATTGAGCCGCTTTTTGCTGGATCCCAGTTGATCATGTGGGTGATTACGTTCATCCTGTCTTTTTTCAAGGTGTGTACGCGCCATCAACATATCACATTCTATGAGTGTGCCCAGCTAGCTCCCGATCCACAATGTGGAATGTGGCGATCACCAGTTTCGTCGGGAACGATAAGTGACCATAGTCTGGACGAGTATTAGTCCCCAGTGAAAACTGGGTATGACCCAGTAGGGTCATATACGTCGATATTAGTCCATGATTGTGTGTGTGGCATTGGGTGCCGTAGTATTGTTGTTCGTGTCCAGAAACTGGGGAAGCCGCACATGCGAAATAAGTATGACTCTCGTCATTAACATCGTTGGATCATAACCTAGCGAGCTGACGCACGATCGGAATCTTTTTCTTGTGGATTGCATCACAATCACACAGAACCGTGGCAGGCTGGATTCAGATCGCCCCTAGAGGTGTGATAAGTTATGAACTAACGAGCTTAGGTCCACAGGAATTGCCGCGAACTCGCTCAGCAAAACTGCGGGCACGATGGCAGCGTAGTGCTGCTGTACGATCCCGCGATCGAAGAGAAACAATGTGTAGAAGTAGGTTTGTAAACCGTGTACCTGGTCAGCGTAGACCCTGAGCGGTAAATACACAACCATGAACTGGGCACCCGGGTACTAATGAAACATGTCAAGTCAGGAGGACGGCGGGAACGTCTACTTACGTAAACCATTATCCTTGACTGTTTGCGCCGAGCGAAGTCGCGTTTATTCGCGATGGGCCATTCGTCGTATCCTCGCTCAGCCGTCCTCGTCCTCGGCCAGTCCTCCATCTACTCACTTCTCCCCTCAACACTTTTCGCGCAGGTAGAATCACTCCTCCAAAATGGCAGACTGGCAGAAGCGGAGGCGCTGCTAGAGCGAACTGCGGCTGATCTTACGCAGGGAAGCACGACTTCGGGTGACCATGTGGGTGTGGGTTAGGCTCGGACTCGCACGCGCTGACGAGAAACGCACCGAAGGAGACGCTACGCTATTTGCATCAATGTCTTGCCTTCGCATTCGTGCGTCAAACCAGATTTAGAGAGGCAACAGCCTACTTCGTCAAGGGAGCTATCGATCCTCGCGTCCCTATTTCTTACTTCGACGAACTACGGCCTGCTTTATTCAGTGAACTCCCGAGTCGCGAGAAGGATGATAGCACAGTTCTACAAGATGTCGAGGGAGGTTCTGTCGAGGTCGAGGTCTGGGACGGTGTTAGAGAGTATATGCCTGATGAGACCAGTATCGATGATATCAGTAAGTCGATTCACATTTTCCTTTTCTTCCTCTCCCCCGCCACTCTACACACGAGCATGTGGTACCCTGTTCCTCCCTTACCAACTTCCAACCACCGATCGACCTGCCGGCAACTCAACTCACCCTCTTCCTTCTCTTCCCATGTTTCTCACAACTCTCGTCCCTGCCCTACCATCTGCAACAAATAAAATAAAATGATGTATGGGCACTGACATTCAGTCGCCACCAACTTAGTCAGGAATTATTCTCCCTACTTGCGTCCCGGCGCAATACCTGGTTCACCAGTCGGAGATGAACCTGCCGACGCGGAACCATCAACCTCACACATCAAGAGTGGCACGCGTACACATCCGGCAACGATTGCAATGCGTGAAGGGCTGAGAAATGAAGCCGATGAGATGGTGAAAAGCATTTTGGTCGCTGTGTTGGGGAGCGCTGAAATGTGGTCAAGAGATGTCATCGAGGTGCGTTTTTTGCTTGTTTTATATTGCATGTCCATTCGGAGTGAAGGGAATCAGGCAATGTTCACCTTGCATGTCCCAAGGTTCGACCGCCATATTTTCGATATTGCTGTTCCCATGATCATCTGGTATTTTCCTTTCTTATTGCAATAACTTGTTTTCCCATCGTGTCTCCTTCGCCATGACCATCATCCGTGCATACTTAGGCATCCATTCTAACTTTGTCTCGTTCACCTAGGTAACGTCAACAGCACTCGCCCTTCTCTATGCACATGCACGTGATATTCAATCCCTCCTGGCACTCTTTACTCCTCCTGTCGCTCCATCTACTTCCTCCTCGCGTCCGGTCTCCCAGTCTAGTTCTCGACCACCTTCACGTCCCGGTTCAACATTGCATACATATCCTTCGAATGGCCACCAAATTTCTATTCCATCATCCCCAGTACATACGCGGCACAACTCCCACCCTCTGGGCCCTGTGCTGCCATTTCGCCCCGGAATTCTGGCACCTGTGCTTTCACAGATAAACTTCTGGGGTGCTTTGGTGGAGATGTGGAAAGCATTTGGCGATTGGGTGAGAGTTGTGGATGTTTTAGCAGGGTAAGTGATACCCTATATGACGACTGTTAATCATCCGTCTACGAACCCGACCGACTTAATCCCTCTTTTTCTCTTCAAAATAATATGAAACAGCCTCACGGAAGGAACATACGTCGATTCTCTGGTCGTCGATCCACTCGGGCAGATATTCACAATACTTGCTCCCCCTCCACCCGATCCACCCACTTCGACGGTTGGAACCAGCTTGATTCTAAGTGAACATGAGAGATCTAGCTTGGTGAAGAAGTGGGCAGCATGGCTTGCTGGGAAAGACGCTGAGAGAGGTCTAAAGGTACGTATACGCTTTCTGTTCCTCATCTTGTTGTTCAATTTACCCGAATGCATGTTTTTTATGCTCGCCTCGGAACGGTGCCTTGATTCTTGTCATACAGTTACTAACGTCCTCACAACCAACGCGACATCGCCGACCTACCGGCGCCGCAGGTCGCCAAAGGGATAAAACGGCAGATCGAGAAAAAGACGCCCAAAAGGCCGACGAACTGGTCATTCTCTCCGAGCTCCGGAATACCAACGCACTTGCTGCAAAACGATATCTAGAGTGGTTAGTTGTTGGTCGAGGACTCGGCAGGGGTGGAAAGGAGACAACCGAGGAGGGAGAGTTGTTCGAGGAACTTGTATGGAACTGCGTAGAGGAGGTCTTGGGGTATGTTGGGGACGAGGGTGTAGGGAAGCTTTGGAGGGCGAAAGGTTCGTCGACTGTATAGATATACAGAGTGACAGTATGGCCGCAGGCTGACACACTTTGTGTCTGTTACAGCGGCGTCGTATGCTTCTTCCCCAGGCAACTTGACCACGACATCTTCGCCGCCTCCGCCTCCGCCAAAGCTGGATTCGTCACCTCCATTACCGCTGCACC